>JACEIK010001266.1:214178-260754 GCA_018107945.1 Datura stramonium
GGCCCACCAGTTAGTAGTCCAGGTCCTTCTAGGGCACCAGGTGCCAGTCATACCCCCCAGGGCGAGGCGTGACAAAGTCATACTCAAGAACAAGTATTCTATCCCCAAGATTGATGAATTGATCGATCAGCTTCAGATTTCTAGTTGTTTTTCAAAGATGGACCTTAGATCCAGCTATCATCAGCTCAGGGTAAAAGAATGTGACATTCTAAAGAAAACCTTCACAACTGGGTATAGTTATTATGAATTTGCTGTTATGTCTTTTGGACTAACGAATGCTCTTCCAGCTTTTATGGGCTTCATGAACAGAGTTTTCGAATAGTATTTGGACATGTTTGTCATTATCATTATACATGACATCCTTGTCTATTCCTAGAGTGAGGATGAGCATGCAGACCATTTGAGGATTATTTTGCAGACTCTCAAGGATCACCAGTTATTCACTAAGTTTAGCAAGTGTGAATTTTGGTTGAAATCATTAACATTCCTTGGTCATGTCATCTCCATCGAGGGAGTTCAGGTTGATCCTTAAAATATCAAAGTAGTTAAGAATTGGATGAGGATTACCTCTCCATAAGACATTAGGAGTTTCTTGGCTTTAGTTGGTTAATATAGACAGTTTGTGGAATGTTTTTCCTCTATTGCCTCTCCTATGTCCAAATTGACTCAGATGAAAGTCAAATTTCAATGGTCTGATGCTTGCTAGAAGAGTTTTCAGGAGTTGAAAACTCGAGTCACTACTTCCCTAGTTTTTCCTCTACTAGAGGGTTCAAATAGGTTCATTTATTGCGATACCTCCAAAAAATGGCCTTGGTTGCGTGCTGATGGAACATAGTAAGGTTGTACCCTATGCTTCTAAGCTCAAGGCTCATAAAAAGGATTACTTGACTCATGATCTAGTTTTGGTAGTATGTGTTCAGTCAGAAGGATTTGAATATTCGTTAGAGAAGATGCTTGAGTTGTTTAAAGACTCTGATATGAGTGTCTTATACCATTCGAGTAAAGAAAATTTAGTGGCCAAAATACTCAACAAATTATCAATGAACAGTTTCGCTCCCATTGGGGATGAAAAGAGAGAATTGATTCTTGATGTTCATTGGCTTCTCATTTGGGAGTTCTCCTGGTGATTTAGCCGATGGTGGATTCATAGTCCAGAATGGTTATGAATTGCCTCTCGTGATGGATGTTAAAGCAAAATAAGATAATGATCTGATTTTTCTTAAGTTGAAGGAAACAGTCCTCAAAAAAGAGGTGGAAGCATACTCCAAAGGGGAAGATGGTGTGCTTTGTTTTCGTAATTGCTTATGTGCTCTAGATGTAGATGGTTTGAGGTAGCAGATATTGACATAAGCCTGTAGTTCTCGCTATTCTATTCACCCAGGATCCACTAAGATGTACTGTGACCTACGGTAAGTTTATTGGTGGAATTCCATAAAGAGAGATATCACAGAATTCATGGCTAAGTGTCCTATTGCTAGCAAGTTAAGGTTGAACACCAGACACCAGTAGGTATGTCTCAGGATATTAGAATTTCTACTTGGAAGTGGAAAGTGATAAATATGGAATTCATCATAGGTTTACCTCATACACGCCGCCAGTATGATTCGATATGGGTGGTTATAGATCGGATGACTAAGTTGGCATATTTCCAGCCAGTTAAAACTACAGATTTAGCTAAGGATTATTCTTGACTTTACATTTGGGAGTTTCTCAGATTGCATGGAGTCCCTTTTTCCATCATTTCTGATAGTGTACCCAGTTCACCTCACAATTGTAGAGGTTGTTTCAGAAGGGTCTTGGTACTCAGTTAAGCTTAGTATAACTTTTCACTTGCAGATAGATGGTCAGGTTGAGCAGATCATTCAGACTATAAAGGACATGTTGAGAGCTTAGATGATTAATTTTAAAGGTAATTGGGATGATCACTTGCCTCTCATTGCGTTTGCTTACAATAACAGTTACCACTCCAGTATATGGATGGCTCCATTTGAGGTGTTTTACGATAGAAGGTGTAGATCTCCTATAAGGTGGTCTGAGGTTGGAGAAGTAACCTTTATCAAGACTAATTCAATTCATGACGCAATGGAGAAAGTTCAACTTATCAGAGAGACTGAAAATAGCTCAGAGATGTCAGAAATCGTATATAGATATAAGAAGGAGAGAGCTCGAGTTTATTGTTGATGATTGGGTTTATTTGAAACTTTCACTCATGAAAGGGGTGATGAGGTTTGGTAAAAAAGGAAAACTCAGTCTCCGCTATGTTGATCCTTATAAGATCTTGAGGCACTTTGGCGAAGTGGCCTATGAGTTGGGCATGTCTGTGGAGTTAGCATCAGTGAATCCAATATTCCATGTGTCTTCTTTGAAGAAGTGCATCAATGATCTGACCTCAGTTGTGCCTCTGGAAACTGTGGGCATGTAAGATGGTCTCTCTTATGAGGAGGTTCCAGTTAAGATTCTTGACCGTAAGTTCAATAGTTGAGGAATAAAGAATTCACTTCAGTGAATGTCCTTTGGAGGAACTAGCATATAGAGGGAGCTACTTGGGAAGAAGAAGCATACATGATAGCCAAGCACCCTTAACTCTTTTCTTCCAATTCAACTCCATCTTGAGGTAATAATTTCCTCTTTAGAATTCTATTCAGTTCCATTTTCCTCAGTTACTCTCATGTCTTAGTATGCATGCATATTTCATGAAATTAGTTCAGCATATAGATATATCCATCCAAAGTTAGTCAGTCACTCCATCAGCATTTAGTGTTTAACATTCAGTCTTGGCATTGCAGCTTTTTCCCTATATTTTTAGCTTATTTAGTCTCCATTTAAGTACCAATGTTTCGAAGGAGAAGATAATGTAACACCTCAAAAGTTTCTAAGATCAGAACCTAGACTTGAAGTAGAAACCAGCAGGAAATTAAAATTTTCCCACAGAACAAGTCACATAATGACCCGTCCTATGAGACCACGAGTCGTGGAGTAACTCATGGTGAGCTATCAGAAACATTCATATTCTTGTCCTTATGACTCAAGTGATGAGCCGTTGGTGAACTTAACAACTCATCAAGCGACCCATTCTGAGCGACCTATGATGTTGGGCATATTCTTATGCCCATTTGCCATGTTTTTACCCTTGTTTTGCCTTGTTTTGAGTTCATAATCCTTATGAAATGCATGAATTCATGTTTTTATGTGTCTTTTGAGATAATAAATGTTTTAAATGTTTTTGAGCAGGAAACCAAGGAAAAAGAATCCAAAAATGACCAAAGGTGTGAAGAAAGAAGAGTTTGCAAAAGTTGGCCTAGGGCTACGGCTGACGTAGTGCACCAACCCCTAAACTTTAGAGAAATACGAACCAAAGTCGGTTCTATAAGTGGCGTGGAGCACCAGGTCCCGAATATAAGAGGAGAATTTGATCAACACCTTGGCAAGATGAGAGGCGTGGCATGCCATAAGCATCCCAGACTTAGGAAATTTTTCCAACACTTTGGTGCTTTGGATGGAGTGGCACGCCAGAAGGGTCCAAAAGCTTAGAAATTTGACTAACACTCTGGTGCTTTGAGTTGTGTGGGTGCCAGAAGGATCCAAAAGTTCAGGAATTTGACTAACACCTTGGTGCTTTGGCTGATGTGGGGCACTCAAAGAAAAACTTCATAGGAAAATTGAGCCAAACTTGGCGCACTACAGGACGAGATGCGCCAGACCTATTTCGAAATTGATTTTACTAATTTTAAAGCTAATTAATTGCGGAAAAAAGTGTCATTTGAGGGATCACTTATAAATAAAATATTTAGGTCGTTTGTTAGCTATAATACATCATTTTGTTTGATCGTAGAAGGTTGTAACATAGCTTTGGAGGAGAGATAAGTTCATAACTTGGGTTTCTTTTTTTCTATATCAATTTTATGCTTCGAATGATGATTTATTTGTTTTTCCTCTTGAACATGAGTGGCTAAACTCTGATTCTAGGGTATTGGCTATAGCTATGGTTGAAGTTTGATAAATTGATTATGCTAGTATTGATTCTTCGTTAAAGGTTGTTTAGATTTACTTATGTTAATTGCTTATTCGTTAGATTGATCACCTTTTGAATAAATTTGTTGGCTTTTGATTGAACTCAGGAGAGGAACTAAAAGGGTTAAAAGTAAATATCAAATAGGAATTGAAAGATCCTTTGGCCAATAGATTCAAGGATAGACGTTGTTGATGATGATAGGAATATACCCTTCAACCTTGTTTAGTTGATATACAAGTAGCCATAATCGTCGTCTCATGTTTCTCCTGCGACCATATGGATATAGTCGTTAGGGTTCATAAAATAGTTCTTGGATGCTCAGGAGAGTGGAAAGAGATGAGATAGTAACTTGCAACTAGCAACGTTATGAAGAAATAATATAGCATATTCAAGTCTTGAACACTAAACCTTAAGTGAAAGTGTCATTTTCCTAGATTGTCATCATCATTTGAAGTACAAACAAGCTTGAAACAACTTTAATTTATTAGTTAATTTATGTTTCAAGTTTTAGTAGCTTAATTAATTATTTCCCATTTATATATCTGTTTATTAGAATAGTGAAAAAAGGAGTTAACCTTGAACTATTAATCTGACAAGTCTCCGAGAGATCAGTAATCGGGACTTTACTGTCCTATATTACTTGACGACCATGTGCGCTTGTGTGTGCTTGGGCAACATCATCTTTTTAGCTCTATTACTAGGGAATTGAAGATTGATTAATCATTTGTAGGTTAGGATTTTTATTTCGCTATTCTATAATTTACATTTTGTTTGTTGGTTGTGATGTTTGTTGCTTAGGGTATGCCAATCATAAGAAGTCATGGACCACCTTTGGCTTCTTTGATCTAGAAATTGAGAAAACCTTTCGCAGGTTAACTATGAAAAATAATGAGCAAGCACGGGGCAACAACAAAGAGAGGGTTCCAGTGCTTAACTTTGCTAGGCCGAACTTGGAGAGCACTTCTAAAGCGATCATCAAGTCGCCCATCACTGAAAACTTTGAGTTGAAGGAAGGGACCGTGCGATTGGTCCAAAATACTTGCCAATATCAGGGCAAGCTGCACGAGGATCCTCACAGAAATCTAATGACGTTCATGGAGCTGAGTGAGAACTTTCATTATCAGAATGTGTCAGATGAGTATGTTAAGCTCACTTTGTTTCCATTCTTGTTGATTGGTGTAGCCAAGGAGTGGCTTTAGAATGAGCCAGAAAGTTCCATCACCACTTGGGAGGCTCTTTTCAAGAAATTCATCAACAAGTTCTTCTCTTCATGGAGGAAAAAATAGTTGAGAGGAAAGATTTCTGGTTTTGTACAGAGATATGGTGAGTCATAACACTCAAACCACACTTCCAACTGAAGTGTGAAGCAGACGTTGTCAATAAAGAACCCAACTTAGAGGTTGGGGCCGATCCCATAGGGAATATGAAAGATCTAGATTATAGCTGGTAGATGAACTTGTATGGTAATTACTTCACAACGGTGGGATTCTAATAAAAATCTATAATAGAAATAAATAGCAGTCAAGATTATATTTGTGAATCAATAATTAAAAGATAACTAGGGTTTGTGTTCCCCATGGGTTCATAATAGATTTGTATATACGCTCGTGATCTTTACCAATACTTACTTACATAATTGATAACTTAGATTCATTCAAACGATCAACCAATCCTTATTGAATGACTATCCTCAATTACTCGACCAAGTCTCATAAGTTTTGCAAACTAACCGTTATCACTAAGTTCCAGATATAACTATCCTGTGACCAGAACTCAAGTTAATACAATGATCATCAAGATCAAGGCTCCATTGTAATTCTCTTTTCCTAATCTCTACCTCTTGGACCAATGCAAGTAAAGAATTCACGCACTTCCTAACGTTGTGCACTGCTAAGAATCATTATAGATGAAGAGACTACAATATAAGTAATTAGTATTGGTATTAGACTCACTTTGTGCAACCCTAACTTGTTAATCCGCCATGGTTCCCACAACCCTAGCTATGGAGGTTTTAGCCTCTCATAGTTGCAAGGTTGTGATTTTTGTGATTTGTGTTCATGATTGAAGACATAAAACAATAATAACAAAGATGATTGAGAAAACAATCCTTCAATTAAACCATGAAATCTTGAATAACAAGTAGAAAAAGAACAAGATGAATTCAAAAAAAGGTTGATAACAAGGTTGAACCAACTCAATTCTCTATTCCAATGATGTAAATTGCTATTACAATGTTTTCCTACTGAGAATTAAGTCTATTCGTCATCCTCTTTCAAAAAATAAAACATAAAAAGTATTTATAGAGACACAAGAATCCTTTTCCTAAACTACAGGACTATTTTCCATATCTATCACCGAACTCATCATGGGTCCACCTACGACTCGTAGGGGGCTTCTCACCACTCATGGCATCGACTGCTGCTTGGAGTTATAAACCGAATTTTGGCTAAGTGTCAGCCAAGGTACACTTCGTACCAACATGCTATGACTCGTTCATTGATAATTATGGCGTGCGGTTAGTACTTGGAATGTACTAAGGTTGCGAGATATGTTCGCTCCGCAAGTGTACGGGTCATAAGTAATATAGTGCCCTTTTGAAGAGTTTGACATAGCGAACCCACAGGACCGGACCAATTCAGCTAATTATCAAGTTCAAGTGTGATATTAACTTCACAAATATTGATTATAGAAGTTTTTGATAGAGTTAATTAAGTCTAGGGGCAAATAACGAAATACTCTGAATTAATAAGGAGCAACTAGAGTTAAAGCCTGGATAATCATGCGATACTACGATTTGCAATGGTTTAAGAAACATCAATTGTCGTCTCACGAGATTAGAATTCCATGTTCATGGTCTCAAAGACCTATAAACATGACAAACAAGCCTCACTACTACATTGTTGAGCGAGGATGTTATTTCTAGCGTTCCCCGGGCAATTAACTACGCGGATGTGGTTTATGGGGTTATGCCATTGATTAGGGCATGGTACCTCCAACCATTTAACTAAACTTAGCTTCACAAGTACTTCTACGAGTGGAAAGATGTGAAAATCTAAGTCGGTGTCTTTTTATCTTCCCATTTTATCAACCAAGCAAGGTACTAGGTATACTTCTATCCTAACCACAAAATATTATCGAAGAAAAGAACTTGCTTCCTACATTCTTTGTTCTTTCCAGGTTCACCATCAAGCATTTGCTCTGTTTAACGTGTGTGTGTTTTCTCTGCCACATCAAACCACATAATCCATGGCTTCGAAAGGTACAAGAAAAAAACAACATTTTCAATCTGAAAACTAATAAAATTAAACTGCTAGCCCATAACTTCTCACACCTTTTAGAGAGTACTCAGCCTCTCGTCATCAATGCTTCTGAGACACTATATTTCATACTCAGCAAAATAACAAATACTTCATAAAATAAATGTCCCAGAGTTCTCCCACTTCTCCTCACTTTTCGTTTTTTCCTGTGGAAAATAAACAAAAAGACCTTCCATCTTCTTGTAGGTTATAATCCACTTGCAGTGGTGGCGTAAAGTTTAGGTCAAACGAAAAAAAGTTCGCGGTGGAATTGCTCGCACGCTGGAAAAGGTTTCATGTGGAACGCCCGTGATACGATGTAATTTAAAACTGGAAATTCCATAAAACTGCCTTTTTTCGCTGGCAGCTCTTGCCGCATTGTTGAAGTGTTATGCTGCTTGTGAAGCGCGGGGCTAGGTGGCATGTCATGGCCTTGGTCGTGCAGCGTGCACCGCCGGGCACGCGTCAACACGTTGTGGGGCTGGGCTTCCGCATCCTCCTTGCCGACGTTCATGTTTTAATTCCTATTCATGCTCCCACTTCACAAACTCATGGATTAGTCCTCAAATTCATTTTAAACTCATAAACACGAACTAATCATGTTGGTTAGTGTATATATTCACATTTCCATAAAATTACATGAGAATGCATATAATTAAGTCGATAAACAAGACAAAACTAAGAGTAGCATCACTGTGGGCATGCTATTTTGCCCGAAATCACCTACGCCGACACTTAAAGCCTTGTTCGTCCTCGAGCAAACCTTTACATCTCATGCCCATGAAGACTCACACATAGCTAATTTAGCAGAATTACAAGCTACGGCTATACCGATTATTTAAGATAGCAAGTTAAAAAGTAGAGCATGCATGATTTAATCAATTAAATGATATACAACTATGTTAAGACTTCCTAATCTCGAGAATCGACTCTCAATCATTGCAAACTCATGCAAATCCTCTAGCCCGATCAAGACATCCATGAATGTTTTCTCTCATTAAACATGTGCCCTCACAACAAGAGAGATACCCATTTTTAATTACAAATTTTCAAATCACAACAAGTATGGGTATATGAATAAAATTACGCTAGTTTCTCAAAGAATTCACATGCATCATGTAGTGACCTATAAGATTTCCCATAGTGTTTTACTCCACTAATTTAAGGATGTAATGAACGTAAAATCAAGTAGGACTTAATTGGTTGTAATGTAAGCTAAGGGACGGGTAGGTACTATTCTGGCCAGGAATAGTGGCTATCTTCCCCAAGCGCTTTTAATAACTTCAACCTTCATTAAGGATATCTCTTCTTACTTCACCCTTCATTCTTTCCAATCCTGAATTTTTCTTCTTGTTCCCTTTCTTTAAGCACTCAGCTTAGTAGTGTAAGGAGTACTTAAGCAATTTTTTCATTCATTTATTTTCTTACCCCTTACTAATAATCAACCATTTTCACACAAGTGCACCTTGTCCTTTCTAAACTTTTACAACTGCTACTTTTCCTTCTTTTTCATGCTTCTCTACCTTCACTCTTTGGAATTTTTCACTTCTAAGCGCTTAGGAGTTTTGGATCAAAATCAAGGATAATAATGAAAGGAAAGGATTAAGCTTATGTTGTAGCTTATCAAAGAATAGGTTCAAGGCTCAATGGGGCTAACTAGGACAATATTCAAGGTAGGTGTAACCGAGGGATAAAGTTTAGGTTCATTCAAAGAAATGCCTAAATCATCTCCTACAATCTACATCCTTCATTTCGCTCTGTATACACACCAAGAAAGTTCTGCATGGCCCCAAGGCCAGCACGGAATACTCGAAAACTTACACTACAGCACATGCTCAATTCAAGACACATTCAAGACTTCAACTCGCCTAATCACAAGAATTCATAATTAGCTTCAATCACATCGAGTCAAATTCAAGAGCCTAAGTGTCTCAAACAAAGTTATACACTTTACATGCTTCAACATAATCCACACTTGTATCTTACAATCATGTATAGAACATAACAAGAACATCAAGCCATCAATTAGCTAGGGGTTCAAAAACTAAAACATATTGACTAATTTTCCTCAAGACGGCCGTCATCCATCCATCGTCGAAATGAAATTTTATCTATGACTAAAAACATTTTGTATATGATTAAAGAAAACATTTTATTATTCATCGGTTCATATACTCCCCTGCTGGAAAAGAACTAAAAAGAAAACTAACGGGTGATGAAGTCATGCTTGACTAACAAAAATTTTCAAATATTTCTCACAAGCATTACATTCACCAAAAAATCGTTAAGCACAACAATTTGGAAATTTCTCTCACCCCACAATTCAATCATGATATGTCCTAATAGCATCAAATTAACATTTAAAGAGGGTGAGAAATACTCCCTAAGGCCTCTAGGCCTAGCTAATATAATCTTTTCTTCAACTTGCACAAGTGGGTGTTCTAATTCAACACTTTTCTTCCATGCTTGTTAGCTTCCTCCTCCACGTGTACTCAGACTTCCCTCCTGTCTGTGCTTAACTTTCACCAAAGCAACACAAGATGAAAATAAATAAAATCAACTTAAATGCACGAAATTAAAATGGTACCCTTGGGCTGCCTCCCAAGCAAGCGCCACTTTACGCCGTGGCACGACGATGAAGTTTCACCACTTTTTCTCCACCTTGAGGTTATGAATCTCACCCCTAATTTCTTCTCTAATTTTCTCTACGCTCCCCGGGTGGTGGTGAAAAATTAAAAGGACCAAGTCAGCACCGTAGATTCCCAACACATAGATGGCCTATTCGCGTGTTGGTTAAGCGTATTTGAATGCCATACATGCTAGAAAAAGGCCTGGGAAAGATCGGACAAGCGCTGCCGGCGCTGCCGCAAGGCAAAAATGCTGATTTATAAATCGCATTCCAGAATGCGACTTATAAATCGTATCAGAATGCGACTTATAGGTCCTGATTATTTATGTTTTCCTTCAGATGGCAATGTGTCGCCAAAGGTGGAGCCTGCGTTGGCTCCGTGACACGTTGGCCTTGACCAGACACGAGTATATAGCCTCACTGTCTGCTATTATATAATTTTATAATTTAAACTCTCATGTGAGAACAGAGAAGACGAAGGGAGAATAAATAATGTCCGATTACGCTGCCAAATGAAGTCTAAACTCAAATTAACCTCAGGTACCGAGGTTTTAGCAGGGAGCATTCCACGGATTTTGTTTCATCAAATACTACTACCTAATCGTCAACCATCGACTAAGGTAAGTAGAATGTCTAAACCAGTGTCTAAGTGTGCTCCTACGAGTGCGAATACTTCTCCTTCTGACTGAAAAAATAGCGAGTTTCTCGACTGTCTTTTGATAAGCCTAAGTTTAGACGATAATTATATCGAAAGTGACGTCAGCCCTTCGAATAACGTTGTGCCTAGTGCTAATTGATGTCCATATGAATGCAGTTGGGAGAAATAGCTGGGGTACTGACCGAGCCTCGTCCGACAGTCGGATAACTCGAGGTTAAGGTATGTGGCGAAGCCGCAAGTTAGTAAGTCTGAGCTTGTGAATCATAGTAAACTCCGAATTGCTCCTCGGAGTTGAATGTTGAGAATTGAGTAAGTTTAATAGATTCTCGCTTGCGTTGCCATATCGTATTTAGTCCGAAAGATAGAGAAGCATGCGCCAAAGGGCGAGTTAGCATTCCAGATTCGGTATAGTCTATTGTATGATTAGCAAGCATGTTGTAGAATAAAAAGAAACAGATTTCAGAATAAAAGCTAGTAAAGTAAAAATCGTATAGACAGATAAGCCAGGGCTGCACTAGCCATTCAGATAGATGAGATAGAGGCTACAGATTAGCCAACAGCCTAAAAAGATTTCAGAATCGCATAATCGCAAAGAATCGCTTAATACGTGAAAGAGATCGAATAAGAAATCGGGCGATAGCCTTTCAATATACATGCTCGCTATTTATTTGTGCTATTTGCTTGTTGAGACTTGCTGTGGCGTGAGGGCCCTTATTGAGCGTCCTCGCTGCCTCTGGGTTGGTAATCGTGCCGCCCATCGAGCGGGTGGGTTTTACGTAACTCCAAGGAGGGTATGCCGTCCCTAGCCTTGGACGCAGATTGATGAAGCTTTCCATAACAGTCTCCGACGCATTGGTGCTGTCTCCTTGTTGACTTGTTCCAGGAGAGCAGGTGCAGCTCCAGTTTCAGATAGCCCTGAGGAGAGTTCCAGGGAACCAGACCCTATCTGCTACCGTCCGTACACAGTGTAGCCCGGTCTCGCATAGCCCCGTTGAGTTGTGTCCGTGATCCAGATCTATTCATTGCTCACACAGGAGTCCTCCGGACTCAGACACGGTTATTTATATCGCGGGCTATGGCCCGAGCCGGAGCCCAGGGGGCCGGTAGAGGGAGCTCCGAGTGAGCAGATGAGTGGAGTGACTTATTTTATCGGTTTTGACCGTAGGGGTATATAGGATTGTTTGCTTGCTTGGTGCCATCCGCTATGGGGGTTGGTATTGGCTCTTGCTGCTACTTGTATATTTATTTATATGTGCTATGTACTAGCTACTAGACAGCAGGTCGTCGCTTCTACAAAGTACGCTCTCCGCCTTTATCGCATGCAGAAGCATGACCATTTCTTACCGCCTTCCGTATCTGGGCCATATATCCTCGCCATACGCTTTGCTAGATATGCTATCTATTCAGTAGTTTTCAGTTATGTTATTTCAGTTGCTTTTGCATACTCAGTACCAGCGGTACTGATGCCCAGTGGGGCGCTGCATTACTTGCCTGCAGGTACTATAGACGGTGAGGCGATCCTCGTGATCCTGCACTTTAGCCTATAGAGTCGTCAGCCCCGCTATCCGAGTCTCGATTTCCAGAGGTGTAGCTCTTTTGCATTTTGATGGCTTGGTGGGTAGGTCGGGGCCTTGTCCTGATCATTTTATTGTTACTCATAGAGGCTTGCAGATTGTATATATTACCTCCTCGTGGTGAGCCGGTCGGTGAGGCCGTGGTGGGCTTGTGGTTAGCCTGTTTAGTATCTTTGTCTTTATGTTGGCCGTGGAGGGGCCATAGTTATCAGTAATGGTGACTCCTGCCGGTCACGTGTCTTATAGTATTCCTTGTGTTTAAGTTTCAAATTACTAAGTCAGCATAGTGGCCTTGTCGGCCCGCATAGGTTCCCGATTATGAGTATGTTCTCGCCGCCCGTTATTACAGTAATGTGTAGCCAGGCCCAGATGGCCTGAGTAATGTGTGTTTACAGCCGCAGCCCTTGTTTCTAGGAACTCAGAGAGAGCTAGCTGGGCACCAGATGTGCTCTGCCCACCAGTTAGTAGCTGGGTCCTTCTAGGGCACCAGGTGCGCCATACTCCCCAAGGCGGGGCGTGGACAAACTTGGTATCTGGGAGCGGTGTCGTGTCCTGTGTGGAGTCCGCAAGCCGTGCTAAGTAGAATCTAATCTATGGATGTGTTGTGCACCACATATTATAGGCAGGAGGCTGCGAGGCATGATAGGATGGTTACTCTTCTTTCTCAGTCACGTGCTATAGAGTGTGTATAGTATAGGGTTGAGTCCCTAAAAAAAAACTTACCATATTCTTTGGTTACGATACAGCTGCGTGATCAAGATACCCTATCACAAAAGCGTAAGATCAAATATAGCAAATGTAAGAGGGCATCAGCCAGTTACAAGATACTTATAGCAGCAGTGGAGGTACCGTGAGACCTCCCAAATAAGTGATACCTTTATCGGTACTATTCCCTATATACGTTGATAACGTTAGGAATAGGAAGTCGAAGTATAATGTACATACGAATTGATTTATTTATTAGCTATATAAGATCTGATTAAGATTGGGCGTACAAGGTCGACTATCGTATAAGTATGAGAAAGAGAGGGAAATGCAGGATTCCCATATCCACCCCTTCGTATATAGTACAACTTTTATGTTTCCGTTTAATTGCAAAAAGAAAGGGAGGCTATTCACCTCTTGATTCGATTCTAGTACAGTTGAAGGGGCAGAATTGAGGTGAGGTTGCCCAAAACACAGGAAGTGTTAGAGAGCGTAAAGAGCCTCTATGGGATTGCGTAAGTTGTGCGACTTCTCATGGTAATAAGCCGAAGGCAAGTAAGATCGCTAGTTTACTCAAAGCAAAGACTGGGCTGCTGATGAATGCCTAGTAATAGTCAAATTGAGTCGTAAAAGGCCGAGTCTGCCATATATGCTAACAGACAGCAAGACATACTCAGAAGATTATAGTTATGATCCAGCTTATGACATCAAAAGATAGAGAGGCTGCGTGAATCGGCGGGCCCCACTAGCAGGCCGGGGCATAGGTCGAAAAATCGATCAAGAATCTTATTATCAATGAAAAGCAACAGTTTTGAACCTGTATCTCGCCTAAGCAAGATAAAGGTGAAGAGCGTGAATACCAGATTTTGTGAGAACAGAATTACCCCAGATTGATAGAGTATCGCGTATTAAGGACTAAGCCTCTGACCAATGTAGCTAAGAGACAAGATTATGTCTGTAATGCCGCGTATGTCCGCTTATGCAGAAGCAAGAAACTACCGCACGTAGACTCTAATCAGTGTGGCCTAGAGATAAGGCCCAGCAGACAGTGGGGCTCTCAATGTAACTTAAGGGCCGCAAAGATTTGAATGCTGACCCCACATTGCAAGAGTGGCTAATTTCAAACAAGACCACTAAAAGTGGTGTATGTCCGTTACCTGCACGTGGTGACAAGACAATGAAAATGATAAGAGAAGGCAGGAGGTATTATTAGACCATACAGCATATCATGTGACAAAGAGTGAAATTTAGCAAAGTGTGTCGAGATTACGTATCACTACAGAATTCAATATTTATTGTACGTAGTTATTGATATATATATGTACAGATAATAGATATGTCATGTGGAGCAAAACTGCCAATATGGGTTACAATTACACGTAGATGCTGATTAGTGCTAGGAAGCATATACAGATGGCACTGCAGGACCCCTTGCCAAAAAAAAAGGAGAAGAAAAAAGAGAAATGAGAAAAGAAGGGGCAAGTTAAGTGTGATTTACGTATGAATCCATAGAAACCTGCTCAGCTCTTAGTTATTAGGTTAATAGACTTATACGTTGTTGCCAGATCTAGGCTCTAGAAGCTACTGCAGTTAATAGCCTGAATCAGATGGTTGATGATAAGGGCACAGTTAGACGGTCTAATGACCAACTGGCGCCTGTATTAGCAGGGAAGCATCCCCAGAGATTAGTAACAGTATCGCATGTACTTAATCAAAATTAGAGACCGAATAGGCATACTTCGTAGATTAGCAACACTGCAATTACTTTCCAAGATGTTAAGTGGCCATGCACGCCTTTTTCCGGGGCCTCCGTAGGTGAGTTGACCTTAATCAACCTAGCAGTTATTATGTGAACACCCCGCAAGCCAGCCATCCCAATCAGAATACCCGTGGGTACCCCAAGAAAGGATCCACACGCAGTCGCGACGTACTAGTACTTTAGCCGAAGTCTTTTGTAAGATAGTCGTGAATATGGCTTTAAAGAGAAGGCCGCCTCCAGATGTAATGATTCATAAGACCGAGAATTTCTAGAACAACAGTATAAATCAAAGTAGATATGCATAAGGCATATGAATGGTACTGCTAGCACAAAGTTTACTAAGACAAGAGATCGTGAGACTCTTGAAGATCCTGAGACGGACGCTCGGGGAGTGTCCGAGTAAGCCTGGGCCTTACAGGTGGTTCAAGCAAAATAACAAGGCAGTAGATGCCCACAAGTCTGTGTTATGCATGAACTATAAGTACTCGAGTAGAATAGTTAGAGCATTGTTAGAATATCGCCACATTCCTGGCCATTCAACCCGCTACTCGGCTTATTTAAGGTTATGCAGCCGTAGTATTAGAGATCATGATCAATAACAGGATCCTCTGATTGAGATAAAGGCACGGGCAGCATAGACGGTCGTTCCGGTTATCCTTGGCACAGCAGCTTTAGTATGCGCCGTATAGCTGATAAGCTCTACTATACCCGTAAATTACCCGCTTGCTTCCAATGATAAGCCAAGATGACCGTCAATTATATGCCAAGCTTTCTAAAAATGAGTATGTTGTATCAGTCAAGAAGAGAAAATGAAGTAGCAAACACCCTTAGCTACAAATCTGTTAGGATTTTGCATACTTATAGTTTCTAAACAACAGAGTCTATCCAGAGAAAATACCCCAATTGAAATTTAGCCGTCAGAGCAACTAAAAATGAAGACAACAGAGCGTAATACTCCGAACACCGTGTCGTCATTAGTTGTGAAGTAAAGGAACGGCAATATGAGGATCCTGACCTGGATCCAGCTTAAGATTATATCCCTGTGGAAAGCGTCGTTGTCTGTGCAATGTGAGAATGAGTGCTGTATCAGAAGACCGTTTATGTAAATTCCCAACAAGCCAGCCTCCGCCAGCAGATTATGAACGAGGTACATTGTGCCCGTTATTCTCTCCACCCCGCGCGACAAAATGTACCATGATATCAAAGGAAACTACCGGTATTTGCATAAAAGAGAAATTTGTCAATTGTAGCCAAAGGTCCTAACCCGCCAACAAAGAAAAGGTAAAGCACGAACTTCGAAAGTGGTTTGGACTGCACATAGTTGTGCCTCTGGAAATGGGAAGCAGTAAATATGGATTTAGGGCAGGATTACCCCGTGTACTATACATAGACATGACTCTATGGTGATAGTTGACAATCGAATTAAATCAGCCTCATTTCCCGCCATGAAATCACCTCTCACTAAGATTATGCTGAGTTGTATATCAAGAAATAGTCAGATTGCACGGAGTGCCGTATCCATTATTTCTGCATAAGAGGGAGCACATACGCTGGATTTTGCTAGCCATTTCAGAGTGTCTAGGTACGCAGACACTGAATACCATTCCACCCTCGTACAGATGGATGTGCCGAATACATAATTCCGATGCTCGAAGATATGTTGCCAGACATGTGTGCTAGACTTTGGTGGTAGCTGGGATGAGCAATTGCCCCTAATCGAGTTTGCTTAAGCAATAACAGCCGCCTATCACTCGCCTATTCGCATGGCGCCGAGGCTTTATACGGGTGGAAATGCATCACGTTGGCTATTTTGAAATAGGAGAATCAGCATTACTGGGAGCGACATTGTTCAGCAGTCGAAGAGAAACTAGCTTATCAGAGAACGCCTATTGACTGCACAGAAATGCGAAATCATACGCAAATATACTACAAGCAGAGACTCCGGGAATCTGATGTGAATGACTCGGGTATTTTTGAAAGTGTCTCAGATGAAAGGGGGTGATGAGATTCGGCAAGAAAGGTAAGCTCACGTCCAAGATTTGTCGGGCCATATCAGATTCGTCAAGAATAGGCCAAGTGGCATATGAGTTGAACTTCTGCTCCAGAGTTAGAATCCGTCATCCATCTTCTACGTATCTATGCCTATAAATGCATGAGACCCATCTAGAGCGGTTCCAGTCCAGGATATCCAGAAAGCTGTAAGAGCTGGCCTACGAAGAGGTTCCGTAGCTATTCTAGATGCATGTATTCGCATCGAGAACCAAAGATATTGCATCCACAAAGTATTGTGGCATAATAGGAACCGAGAAGAGATGACGGGGAGGCGAAGGAAGATATGAAAGTAGATATCTCACTCTTCCAGCCTAGTCAGGCGAAGGTATGTCCGTATTATTAGTTATGTAGTACTTTTGTAGTTGTATATGTATGAAATGAGAAAGATTGATATTTAGATTTGCTTAACTTTATGGTATTGTGTGGAGCACCATTGGGCTTTTCGTGTTTCAGTTTGGGATAGTCCATATTGTGGGAAACCGAAATCTTCCTAGAAATAAGTTGAGGTTGAGAAGTCCTCTAAATAGTAGTTTTCTATCTGAGGATCTAATGTTCTTGGCGTGGGTGGGAGAATGTTACACTGTAGATTCCCTACATAGATGGCCTATTCAAGTGTTGGTTAAACGTATTTGAATGCCATACATGCTAGAAAAGGCTCGGGGAAAGATCAGACAAGTGCCAAGTCGGGCGCGTCGCAAGGCAAAAATACGATTTCTATAAATCGTATCTCCAGAATGCGACTTATAGGTCCCGATTATTTATAAGCTCCTCCGCGATGGCAACGGTCACTGAGGTGGAGCCTCCGCATTGGCTCCGTTACACGTTCGCCTTGACTAGACACGAGAGAGCAAAGCCCCCACTTCGGTTTTTATCATATAATTTATAATTTCCAGAACTCGCGTGAGAACAGAGAACACGAAGGAGAGAATAAATAATCGTCCGATTACGGGCCACAACGAAGTCTAAACTCAAATTAACTCTCAGGTACCGAGGTATTTTAGCAGCAGGGAGCATTCCTACGGATTTTGTTTCGCCCAAATACGGCTGACGAATCGTCGAGCTACTCGACTAAGGTAAGTAGAATTGCTCCAAACTAGTGTCTATGTGCCTAGCTGAAAAGTGAATACTTCCCTTCCTCGACTTCAAAATAGCGAAGCCGACTGGGCTTTCGATGTTTTAGTTTAGGCTATAATTATATCGAAAAGTGACGTCGCCCTTCGTGACAACGCTGTATTTAGTGCTAATCGATGTCTATATGAATGCAATTTTGAGAAATATTCGGGTATCGACCGAGCCTCGTCCGATGTACATGATAACTCGAGGTTAAGGTATGTGAAGTAGTTTCTTCAGCAAGTTAGTTAGTTCAGCTTTGTGAATCATAGTAAACTCCAATTAGCCTCTGAGTTGAATGTTGGTATTGAGTAAGTTTAATAGATTCTCGGCTTGCGTTGCAAGCATCGTATTTAGTCCGAAAGATAGAGAAGCATGCGCCTGCATGAGTTAGCATCCTGCATTCGCATAGTCTATTGTATGATTAGATCATTATGTTATAGAATAAAAAGAAACAGATTTTCTAATAAAAAGCTAGTAAAGTAAAATCGGAAAGACAGACAAATGTAGGTTGCTGCATTAGCCATTCAGATAGATGAGATAGAGGCTATGTGACAATAACAATAAAGAAAAGATTTCCAAAATCGTATAATCAAGAAGAATCGCCATCATGTAAAGAGACGTAATAAGAAATCGCTTTCGATAGCCTTTTTCAGTTATACATGCTGCTATTTATTTGTGCTATTTACTTGTTGAGACTTATTGTGGCGTGAGGGCTCCTTATTGAGCGTCCGCGCTCAAGGGTAATCGTGCCGCCCACTGGGAAAGGTGGGTTTACGTCACCCAAGGAGGGTATGCCGTCCCCGGGCCTTGGACGAAGATGGGATGAAGCTTTCCCCTATAGCAAACATCAGCATTGGCGCTGTCTCCCGTTGACTTGTTCCAGAGAGCAAAAGTGCAACCCGGCTCTCAGAGAAGCCCCGAGGAGAGTTCTGTGGAACTAGACCCTATTCGTTATCGTCAGACAATGTAGCTCCGGTTTCGTATAATCCTGCTGATTTGTGTCCGGGATCCTAATTTTATTCGTTATTGTTCATACAGAGTCCTCCTGACCATACACGGTTATTTATATCGGAGGTTGCGGTCTTGTTTTAGACCTGTGGGGTCGGGTAGAGGGAGCTCCGAGTGAGCAGCATGAGTGGAGTGACTTATTTTTGGTTGGTTTTGACCCTGTAGGGGTATATTAGATTGTTTGCTTGCTTGGTGCCATCCCATATGAGGCTTGGTATTGGCTCTTGCTTGCTACTTGTATATCTATTTATATGTGCTATGTACTAGCACTAGGACAAAGAAATATTTGCATGTGCACGCTCCGCCTTATCGTTACAGTAAAGCATGACTCGGGGCTTCTACCAGCTTTCGCATTCGCTAAATCCATACAGCTTTTTCTAGATATGCTATCTAGATTCGCTGTTTTCAGTTATGTTATTTCAGCTTGCTTTGCATACTCAAGCATTTGCACGGGATGCCCGGGGCGTCAGACATTTACCTGCAAAGTACTCATAGACGAGGAGGCGATCCGTGATCCCAAATACTATAGAGTCATCGCCTCCTGCCATCCCGAGTCCTGATTTGCAGGTGTAGCCTTTTCCATTTTGATGGCTTGTATGGGTAGGCTGGGGCTCTATCCCGATCATTTCTATTGTTACCCATAGAGGCTTGCAGACAGAGTATATTATCTCCCGTGGTCGGGCTTGAGCCATTGTGAGGCCGTGCGCTTGTTTAGCTGTTTTTTAGTATGTTCTTATGTTGGCCGTGAGGGCCACAGTTGCTGCAGAAATAGTGACCTGCTTGGCCACGTAGTCTTACGGCATTCTTGTGTTTAAGTTTCGTGATGACTAGTCGCATGGTGGCCTTGTCGGCCCACATAGGTTCCCATTATGAGTATGTTCGTCAGTCATATTACATATAGGTGGCTATAGGCCCAGATGGCCTGGGAGGTCAGGTTTACAAAC
The DNA here is from genome assembly GCA_018107945.1 of Datura stramonium. Taxonomy (NCBI): domain Eukaryota; kingdom Viridiplantae; phylum Streptophyta; class Magnoliopsida; order Solanales; family Solanaceae; genus Datura; species Datura stramonium. The sequence continues at coordinate 233,929 of JACEIK010001266.1, forward strand.
TCGTTATATAGACCTTCTTTGGCTGTGAACCTGAGATAAAGCTTTCAGCCAGGCAGATGCCTCGGCCCACCAGTTAGTAGTCCAGGTCCTCTTAGGGCACCAGGTGCCAATCATACCCCTAGGCGGGGCGTGACACAAGCAAGAGGATCTCGCCTGAGAATTTATTGGCCCTAAGGTGGGGTCATTCTTTATTTCAGAATCAGCAAATTTCAGAATATGGGGCTTGGTCCTCTCTATATCTTTTCTCCACAAGTTTGGAAGACTTTGTTCTAGGCTGTCAATGAAATTCAATGTCGAAAATGATTCGAGTGGGGTACAATACACCTCAACTCTGAAACTGCATTTTTCTTGACATTCTTACTTGTATATACCTTCTCCACATTAACATCTAACTCCTCATGAATGTCAAAATGGTAGGTACTTATCTCTTCTTTTCAAGAATGGATCGGGCTATATGCAGACAATCATGGAGACTCGGAGTTTCCAACATTTGAGCTTGTTTCAAGAAATCACTCTCATCTTCTCCTTGTAGTCCCTCCTGAGTATTGCATAAAAACGTCACTTGCACTTCGTAGCAAGCTTCAGCTTCAGCCCTCATCTCCTTTGAACTTGTTGCTTATCATTTCCTGCTGGCTTCTCCATTTTCCTCTTGCTGAATATTCAATGCTTCCATCGCCTCCTTCATTTATTCCTCTGCTTGCTCATGACCTATTTTAGCATGTCTCTATTCGAGCTTGGCGTTCCGTGTCCTCATTTTCATCATTCCAATATTCAGAAAACAATAGAAGGATCATAGTAAGGGCTTGGGGAGGTGTATGCCTTCGGACAGCCATCCCAATGGCCATCTTGACCACCACACATATATTGCACGTAGCTACAAGTGTTGCTGCTACAAGTGGGGTCCTCTCGCATTTTAGATAAGACTCATCAAAGTAAGAGTATCGACCATTTGACCCATTTATATTCCACGATGTCATGTTAAGAAGAGCATCGACAAAAACCAAAATAAAATAAATCTAAAACTAATAAAGAAAAAAAATTCCAACACTTAAGGAAATTTAAAAATAACACAAAACAAGACAAATTAACTAAATTTCGCGAGTCCAAGGCAACGGCGCCAAAACTTGTTTGCTCCCGCAAGTGTAATGCGTCGTACATATAATGTAGTGGCCCTTTTGAAGAGTCACATGTCGAACCCACATGGACTGGACCAATTAAGCTAATTATCAAGTTCAAGTGTGATATTAACTTTCGCAAATGTTGATTATAGAAGTTTTCAATAGAGTTAATTAAGTCTAGGGGCGGTCAACGAAATACTCTGAATTAATTCAAGGAGAAACTAGAGTTAAAGCCGAATAATCATGCGATACTACGATTTGCAATGCTTTTGCATGAAACTATACTCTGTCATCTCACGAGATTAAAATTGCATGTTCATTGTCTCCCGAACCTCTAAACACGAAAAACTAGACTCACTACTACATTGTTGAGTGAGGATGTTATTTCTAGTTCCTGGGCAATTAACTACGTGGATGTGGATTATGGGGTTATGCCATTGATTAGGTACTGCATTCTCCAACCATTTAACCAACCTTAGCTTCACAACTACTTTATGAGCGGTGATGTGATAATTATAAGCCGAAGTCTTTCTATCTTCTCCATTTTACCAACCAAGCGAGGTATTAGGTATATTTCTATCCTAACGACAAAACTTTATCAAAAGACAAGAACTTGCTTCCTACATCTTTTTGTTCTTCCCTAGGTTTGCTTTCTCAAGAATTTTCCTAAGTTTAACGTGTGTGTTTTCATGGTGATCAATCATAAAAACAACCATAATTAAGAATGCAAGAAAAAAAACAATCAATAACTTAAAACCAAAACAAAATTGCAAAATCACAATCATATCTTGTGGCTTCAACCCTAGAGGGAGGGTTCTAGCCACCATGTTCGTATAATTACAAGAAAACATTAATAAATGTGTGTAAAAACACTTACAAGAATTGGTAAGATAAGATGAAATGATGAACCCTTGGTGAGTTCTCCCACTTCTCCCTCACTCCTTGGAAGTTGTTAAGAAAATAAATTGTGACCTCTGATTTTAGGAGCTAAGGGACGATGAGGTAAATGAGAGAATTGTACAAAAATTATGCCCGTGGTGGAATGGCTCGTGTCACTTGGAGTGTATTATGGAAAGCACCGCCTCCTTGACACGGAGATAACGCGAATGCACACTTGAAATCTACAAAACCATCGCTGACAGACTCTGCTCGTTGGTAGCATGTCGCTGCTTGTGCAACAAGGCTTAGGAGGCGAGCCATCGCTTGGTCGCGCAGCCTGCCCTCGCGTGGGCACGTTTCCCCAACGCAGTGTGTGGGCTGTCAAGAATAACCTCCTTGCCGACGTCGCTTTTAATTCGATTCCATGCTCCCCACTTCACCAACTCATGGATTAGTCCCTCAAATTCTTTTTAAACCTACAAAAACACGAACTAATCATGTTGGTTAGTGTATATATTCACATTTGCTAAAATTACATGAGAATGCATAATTAAGTCGATAAACAAGACAAAACTAAGTTATAAAGCATCAATGCATGCTATTTTTCCAGATCACCTATGCCACACTTAAAGCCTTGTTCGTCCTCGAACAAACCTTTTACATCTCATGCCCATGAAAACTCACACATAGCTAATTTAGCAAGAGAATTCAAGCTACGGCTATACTGATATTTAAGGTAGCAAGTTAAAAATAGTGCATGCATGATTTAATCAATGAAATGATATACAACTATGTTAAGACTTCCTAACCTAAGGAATCAACTCTCAATCTTAGCAAACCTACGCAAATCACCGATCAAGACATCCGACCCGAATGTTATCTCTCATTAAACATGCCCTCACAACAAGAGAGTTACCCATTTTTACTCACAAATTTTCAAATCACAATAAGTATAGGTATAGAATAAAATTACGCCGCTCTCTCAAAGAATTCACATGCATCATGTAGTGACCTATAAGCTTGCCCTTAGTGTTTACTCCACTAATTTAAGGATGTATGAACGTAAGATCAAGTAGGACTTAATTGGTTGTAATGTGTTAAGGGTCGAGTAGGTACTATTCTGGCCAGGAATAGTGGCTATCTTCCCGATCGCTAATAACGTCACCTTCATTAAGATATCTCTTCTTACATCACCCTCATTCTTTCCAATCTTGAATTTTTTCTTCTTGTTCCCCTTTCTTTGGGCTAATACTCAGCTTAGTAGTGTAAGGAGTACTTAAGCAAATTTTTTATTTTTTCATTTTTAAATAACTAATTTTAGTTTTTTTTAATATTTAGAATTTTTTAATTTACACAAGTGCACCTTTGTCCTTTCAACTTTTACAATCAAGCATTTTTCCTTCTTTTCATGCTTCTCACCTTCACTCTTTGGAATTTTTCACTTAAGCACTTAGGAGCTTTGGATCAAAATCAAGGCGAATGAAAGAAAAGGATTAAGCTTATGTTTATAGCTTATCAAAGAATAGGCTCAAGGCTAAAATGGGGCTAACAAGGGTTAAATATTCAAGATAGCTAAAGTGAGGGATAATATTTAGGTTCATTCAAAGAAATGCCTAAATCATCTTCTACAATCTACATCCTTCATTTCGCTTTGTATAAACACTAGGGTACTTCTAGACATTCCACAATAGCACGGGAATATTCGAAAAACTTAGACTCACAGCACATACTCAATTGTAAATCACATTCAGCATTCTTAACTCCCTAATCAAAAGAATTAAGTAAGTTTCAATCACATCGAGTCAAATTCAAGAGCCTAAGTGTCTCAAACAAAGTTATACACTTCATACATGCTTAAACAATAACAACACTTGTATCTTACAATCATGTATAGCATATAACAAGAATATCAAACAACAATTAGCTACGGTTTCAAACCAAAACCTATTGACTAATTTTTCAAGACGGCTCGTCATCCATCCATCATCGAAAACAGTCCCTAACGATGACTAAAACATTATATAAGACAAAGAAAACATTTTTATTATTCTTCGGTTAAAATACTCCCGTTAGAAAAGAACCGAAAAGAAAACCAACGGGCATCATGCTTGACTCACAAAAATTTTCTAAATATTTCACAAGCATTACATTCACCAAAAGTCGCACACAACAATTTTTTTGAAATTTTCCTCACCCCACACTTGAATCATGCTATGTCCTCATAGCATTCAATTAACATTTAAAGAGGGTGAGAAATACTCCCTGAGGCCTCTACGCCTAGCTAATATCATTCTTTTCTTCCAGTTTGCACAAGTGGGTGTTCGACCCCACACTTTTTCTCTTCCATGCTTGTTAGCTTCCCTCTCCACGGTACTCGTGACTCCCCGCACCGTGTTAACTTACCACCAAAACAACACAAGAAGAAAAATTAATAAAATCAACTTAAATGCACGAAATTAAAATTGTACCCATGGTACCCTTGGGTTGCCTCCCAAGCAGCGCCTAATTTTACGTCAGCGTACGCAATCAAGTTTCACCACTTTTTCCTCCACCTTGAGGATATAAATCTCACCCCTAATTTCTTCTCTAATTTTCTCTTATGCTCCCGGGGTGGTGGTGAAAAATTAAAGGGACCAAGCAGTAGATGTCGCCTTTGGGAATTTATTGGCTCTTAAGCAAGTGAAGTCATTCTTTCTTCAATCACTAAATTTCAGAATATATGGGGCTTTTCCCCTCTATATATTTCTCCACAAGTTTGGAAGACTCTAGTACTCTAGGTTGTCAACTAAACTCAATGTCAAAAAATGATCTGAGTGGGGTACAATACACCTCAACTCTGAAACTGCATTTTTCTTGACTTTCTATTTGTATATACCTTTCCACATTAACATCTAGCCTCATGAATGTCAAATGGTAGGTACTCTATCTCTTCTTTCAAGAATGGTTGGCTATACGTGCGAAGTCAATCATGGAGACTCTCGAGCTTCCAATAGTTGAGCTTGTTTCAAGAACCCACTTACCTTCCTTCAGTCCCTCCCTAGTATTGCATAAAACCGTCACTTGCACTTCAGAGCAAGTCAAACACCTTCAGCCTTTGTCCCATGAACTTGTTGCTTATCATTTCAAGTGTCTTCCATTTTCCTTGTCAATCCTCAATGCTTCCATCGCTCCTTCATTGCTTCTTTTTGCTCAAGGATCTGTTTTGTGCTACGTCTTCTCTATTCGAGCTGGCTGCCTCCAAGTCCCTTTCATCACACATATTCAGCAAAAACTAACAAGGATCATAGTAGGGCTTAGTAGGAGAGTATTCGATTGTACCCATCCCAATGGCCATCTTGACCACCACATATATTTTGGCGTGTTACAAGAGCCTCCATGTTGGGGTCCTCCGCAATTGCATAAGACTATCAAAGTAAGAGTATCAATTCAAGTTAACCCATTTATATTCCATGATGTCATGTTAAGAAGGGTATTAGATTAAAAACTAAAAATAAAATAAATCTAAAACTAATAAAGAAAAAAATTCCAACACTTAAAGAAATTTAAAATCACAAAAACAGAAAAGTCACAAAACTTGCCGAGTCCCCGGTAACGGGCGCTGCAACTGTACCGCCCCCGCAAGTTTACGGGTCGCATAAGTAATATAGTGGCCCTTTTAAAGAGCCGGATGTTGAACCCACAAGGACTCGGACCAATACAGTATAATTATCAAGTTCAAGTGTGACATAAACTTTCGCAAATGTTGATTATAGAAGTTTCTTTATAGAGTTATTTAAGTCGAGGCTACAACTAAATACTCGAATTAATTCAAGGAGCAACTAAAGTTAAAGCCGGATAATCACGCGATACTACGATTGCAATGGTTTAAGTATGAAACTATCAATTGACGCCTCACTAGATTAAAATTGCATGCTCATATGGTCTCCTTGCCCAAATATACCTACTTTTACCACACATTGTTAAAGACAGTGATGTTATTTCTAGTTCGTGGGCAATTAACTACGTGGATGCGCTTTGGGGTTATGCCATTGATTAGGGTACTTTTTGTACCTCCAACCATTTAACTCAACTAGCTTCACAACTACTTTATGAGCGGTGATGTGATAATTCTTAGTCGGTGTCTTACTATCTTCCCATTTTATCAACCAAGCGAGGTATTAGGTATATTTCTATCCTAACCACAAAATCTTATCAAAAGACAAGAACTTGCTTCCTACATTCTTTTGTTCTTCCGTAAGTTTGCTTTCTCAAGCATTTTCCTAAGTTTAACGTGTGTGTTTTCATGGTGATCAATCATAAAAACAACCATAATTACGAATGCAAGACAAAAAGAGACAATCAATAACTAAACCAAAACAAAATCGCAAAATTACAATCAAATCTTGTGGCTTCAACCCTAGAGGGAGTGTTCTAGCCACTCATGTTCGTATAATTACAAGAAAACATAATTAAAGTAAAATACTTACAAGAATTGGTAGAAGATAAGATGAAATTGATGAACCCTAGGTGAGTTCTCCCACTTCTCCCTCGCTCCTTGGCAGCGTAAAATAAATCGTAACCCCGATTTTAGGAGCTAAGGGACCTATTTATAGTAAATGATTATTTTATAAAATTATGCCTGTCATGGAATGGCCCCGTGGCACTGAGGTATCGTGGGAGCACCGCCCTGCGGACACGGCGTTACGCAATGCAACCGAAACTCACAAAACCGTCGCCAGCATCCCCTTGCCGCTGGAGCGTGTCACGCGCTTGTGCAGCGCACTAGGCGTGTCACGGCCTTGGTCACATCCTCCTGCCGACGTTTACTTTAATTCGATTCCATTCCCCCACTTCACCAACTCATGCATAGTCCCTCAAATTCATTTTAAACCTACAAAAACACGAACTAATCATGTTGGTTATTGTATATATTCACATTTACATAAAATTACATGAGAATGCATATAATTAAGTCAATTAATAAAGACAAAACTAAGTTATAAAGCATCACTCCGTATGCTATTTTGCCCGAGATCAATATCATAGATAAATAACAAGTATACAATTAGGAAATAACCAAGTACATTAATATCACTGATTTAACACGAACCAATCCTCTTGAGAGCCACTTATTAAGTATATATATGGAACTTTCCTTTGGATCTCATTTCATGGAAACATCATTGAACTCATGCATAAAGGTCATATACTAAACATCTACCGATAACTGGGATTGCCTCCTACCACAATTGATTTAAATCGACAACATGATCTTAGGCGTCATTCTACTATGGAGAGTCCCTGGCTTACTAAGGGACACATTCAACTATGGAGTGTCCCAATCAGCACAAAGGAACACATTCTCAACTAAGGAGTGTTCCATACTAAGGAAAACGTTTTCGATCGAGGAAGTTCCCCGATCGACTAAGGGAAACGCTCGACTAAGGAAGCTCCTTTGTCTGGACTAAACATGCAGGCTAATAATACAACATCTGATCGTATATGCTAAACTACCGCAGCTAACCGAGACATAATACTTTCACAACATTTAAGTTCCGTATTCATATCATTCGACATATATCATAGAGTCATTCATGATCCATATATCCAATTCATACCTTAAGACACATACATTGATTCATATAATTATAGATTTACAGGAAACCATATACTTGACTCATAACTTATACATATTCAACGAGATCATGGGAGAAGAATACGTCTTCATTTCATAAGAACCATTTCGAGATTACTCCACCATGAGAAGGATATATACCAGACCATTATAATGGATTTACCTCATGCCCAATCAATTCCATCGAAGACATAAGAGATATACATACTTTAATTTCAATTAGTCACGCCTATAAACTCTAATCTTCTTTTAAAATTTTAATTGTCACGCCCCACCTTGGGGGTATGACTTGCACTCCGTGCCCTACTAGACTCGAATCGCTAGATTACTCGAGCCTAAGCACTTCTGGTGCCCGGATAGCTCTAACTGTGATTCACGGAATCAACGGGCTATATAGAGGCTGTAAATATAGCCCCCGGCCATCTAGGCCTATAGCCACCAGAGTAACCAACAACGCCCAACTGCAACTACATCAACATAAGGGAACATATGCGGGACGACAAGGCCACCATGCTGCTCAGTTACTTCGAATCAAGTAAAAGGAGCTAAACTGCTACATGACCGACAAGGTCACCACTACCAATCGTATAAGGCCCCACACGACCATCATAAACAAGCTAAGACATACACACGGCCTCACATGACCGGTATAACTAACCACAAGGAATACACAAGCTGCAAGCCTCTAAGAATACTGATAAGATGGTCGGGACAAATGGCCCCGCCTCTATACTATACAATAAAAGAACAGAAATAAACTTCTAGTTGTCTAGCTCGATGATAGAGCCGATGACTCAATGTGCTAGCCGGAATTACGAGGTATCGGCTCCGTCCGTGAGTACCTCGCAGTAAGTAATGCAAATACCTAAATGGGCGCCGCACTGTACGCAGTATGTAAAGAAAATCGAGCATAACTGAATATAAGCAATAATACTAGTAGTTCTCCGACAGAAAAAAGTATCTAAATCTGGTTTAGGCTAGGGGGACTCTGAAATAAGCTTATATGTATTGAAGGTAAGGTAGAAGCATACCCACGAGGTGGCATCCTCGCTATCTATCACTAATAAGTAATACGATATACATATATAACATACAAAGACTCATACCAGCCTTCATAATGGAAGGTGCCAACCAACAAACAATCTAATACCCATACCTGTGTCAAACCATCAAAAAGTAAATCACCCACTCGCCTACTAACTATGAGCACTCTCCACCGGCCCCCGGGTATGCACTTGGGCTCTCTAGCCCCCGACTATAACTTCATCTCGAGTCTAGAGGACTCCTGTAATCGTAAACTATAATCTCAGACCGTACTCCGGCCTCCCGTGGCGCAAGCGCGACAAGTAAGCTATAATGCTATGTTGACGCCCAATATGGGGAATGATGTATCCCATCTTTGTCCTAATGACGACAAGATGCCACTCCTTGAGTGACGTATCCTCACCGTATGAGTCGACGCAACTATTAACCCTAGGGCGGGAAGAAAGCTCTAGGGGTGCCCTCGTAGCACAAATAGGTCTCAACAAACAATAATCACGTATAACAAGCATGAAACGATCTGAAAATACTATCCGTATTCCGATTTTTATTCTAAACTCTTTTTCTGCATTAAACGATTCTCATACTTAGTTATACCGCATTCGAAATATTATCTACTTCCCGATATTGCTTTACTAACTTTTATTCTCAATACAACATAATAATGTAAACATGTCCGCGAATTCATACTGACTCAATTCTCGACTACTAGGTTCCTTTCTTCTGTAATGTAGTTTATTTACTATAATGGGATTGCTATCTTTGCCGAAGAACTAGCTTTACATACCTTTGTTTCGATTCCCGGCTAATCGGCGTAATTCGATCAATATTCCGCTATTTCTCCCAACTGCATCCATATATATACAAATTAGGACTAAATACATTAATATTATGAAAGGAAATATAACTTTTAATATATATAGCCCAAACTTTGACTTATCAAAAAACAACCGGAAACTCGCTATTTCTCAAAAGTCTAGAAGGGAGAAATACACATTTTAGGGCTAGGAGTATATTGACACTAATTTGGAGCAATTCTACTTACCTTAGCTCGGTAGCACCACGATTCGCCGGCCGACTTGCGAAACTAAAACCCGTATAATGCTCCTTGTCGCTAATACTCATACCCAAGGTTATACTCTAGTTTAACACCGTGTATAACGGCGTAATCGAGAGGAATTTGGTAGGTTTTTTCGTGATTTCCTCTCTCTCAGGTTTTTCCTCCTGCTTCTTACCGTAAATTATAAGAAATTTCACTTAAAAACCGAAGTTTGGAGGCTTTTATACTTGGGGCTGCACTCACCTCCGTGGCACGTTGGCCATCGCGGGAGGTGAGCCTCCATGTCACGCTGGGTATCGTGGTGAGCTTCCGTGACACTGCCATCGCTGCGAGGAGGTTTGCCAGCCCTCCTCTTGCGATGGTTCGAGGTGGCGCTTATGCTGCCTTTCCTAGCTTTTCCTAGCATGTATGGAATTTAAAACTCTTAACCAACATGCGAATAGTCCATCCACATGTCGAGAATTTACAGGGTGTAACATCCTCCCCCCCTCAAGAACATTCATCTCTAATGTAAACTTCTACTTATGTGAACCTCCCCAACTACTCGACTTATTCTTAGAAAAATATTGCGTAGTTTCCGTAGTATGGACTATCTCAAAAACCTGGAATGCAGAAAAGTCCAATATAGGCACGACAATCATACTGGCGTATTCATCATACAAAAGATTAGAGTCGATTATTTTTTTATTTATACGTATAATATAAGGAATTTCATATAACAATACTAACATACCTCTTAGTTGACTAGGCTTGGAATAAGTGAGGATATCTGACATTTCTGTCTTCCTCAGTTTCCCAAGTCATCTCTCGATTCTTATTGCGCTACGCATTCTGGATGTAAGCAATATCTTTAGTTCTCACCCGAATCTGTTTGCCTAATATGGCTACTGGAACCTCTTCATAGGCCAGCCTTCTTCAGTAGAACCTCGACATCCTGGATCGACAACTCAGATGGGTCTCCTATGTACTTTCTAGCATAGATACGGAAATCTGGATGAACAGACTCTAATTCTAGAGGCAAGTTCAACTCGTTGCCACTTGGCCTACTCTCCGCCGGGACTGGAGCAAGGCCCAACGAATCTTTGGACTGAGCTTACCTTTTCTTGCCGAATCTCATCACTCCTTTCATTGAGATACTTTCAACAATACCCACTATTCACATTAAATTCCATGTTTCGTCGTACATCAGCATACGATTGCGTTCCGAGCAACAGTAGGCGTTCTTTGGATAAGCTTTACCTTCCTCCTCCTCGACCGATGAATAATATCTAGCCCAATCGCCGACTCTCCTACTTCAAACCAACCAACGGGAGATCTACATTTTTGCCCATACAACGCCCCTCAAAGTGGCTCCATCTGATAGTCAGAAAGTGATAATTATTATTATAAGAAAACTCAATCAACGTAAATTCTCGTCCCACTATACCTCCAAAGTCCAACACTGCTTCGTAGCATATCCTCGAGCGCTCAATAGTGCGTTCCGCCTCGTCCATCCATCCGAGGTGGAATGGCCGTGCTCAAATTAATCTACCTTCCCTGACCTCTCCGGGAACAACTACCAAAAATCTAGCTGTAAATTGTGCTCCTCTCGTCAGAGATAATAGCTACTGGAACACTGCACTCCAACTATTTCTCTCGATACAATTCGGCGGTAATCTTCGGCGTAAAAGTAGCCTTTACCGGAAGGAAATGGGCTTCAGATTTAATACTATAAACAATTACCCAAATTGAATCATGTCTATGTCTCGTATCGGGTAATCCCGCTACAAAGTCCATGTTTAATGCTTTCCCACCTGCAGAGGCACAACTATGTCCTAAGTCAATCCACCGGTTTCGGTGTTCCACTTTTACTTGTTGGCAAATGGACACGAGGCCATAAATTCCGCTATTTCCTCATACCCTGGCCACCAAGAGATTTCTTTTTGATATCATGGTACATCTTCATCGCGCCCGGGTGGAGAGAATAGCGGGCGAATGTACCTCACTCACCGCCGGCGGCTTCTCCTAAAATATCTTGAACTCAAAGGCTACCTTTACATCGCAACACTTCATCCTCGCCACCAAAACTGGGCGCTTTCCCTTGCTGAACTCTTTTCTTTAAGTCGAGAACTGTGTCAGATCTTCATATTTCGCTCCTTTACCTCCACAACTAATGATCAACACAAATGGGTGTTCTGAATTACCGCCTGTCCTCTCAAGCTCGCTACACGAACGCTAAACTAGCTAATTGGTGTATTTCCTGGCCAACTCCGCCGCCGCCAGCAATTTCAGGTCCCCATGGATTTATGGCCGAGGGCATCTCGCTACTACATTAGCCTTCTGATGATGTAATGTTCACATTATAATCTTTCAATAACTCCAACTTTCTGACGCCGCCGCAAATTCAACTCCCTCTATGTTAAGATATATCCGTAGGCTCTTATGGTTAGTGAAAATATCCACGTGGGATGCCATACAAGCAATGCTTCCATAGTCTTTAGGGCGTAGATTACCGCGACTAGTTCTAGGTCATGGTAGGATAATTCTTTTCATGTTTCTTCAACCGGCTCGGAAGCATACGCAATTACTTTACCATGTTGCATCAACACACATCCTAACCCAACACCCGATCGTCGCAATACACTACATAAATCTCTCTCGTATCTTCCGGTAATGCTAACACTGGGCCAGGTTAATCAGCTTTCAATTCTTGGAAACTCGCTCACACGCCTATGTCCACCGAAACTTTATCGTTTCGTGTCACTTAGTCAAAGGTGCCTCGATGGTCGAGAATCCCTCAACAAATCTTTATAGTATCCCGCCAATCCCATAAAATTACAGTACTTTGGCCGGAGGGTAGGTCTCGTCACGTTTTTACGTTTCTATTGCGTGTCTACCTGTATACTAGCATCCTACACAATATGCCCCAAGAAAGCACCTGTCACTAATTCACATTTGGAGAACTTGGCATACAATTGACGGTCCCCGAGAATCTCGGAGCACTTTCCAGAAATGAGCCTCGCAGTCCGCTCGTACGTAGAATACAATTGTAATATCGCTTGATAAACACTATCACGCAATAGGCCCGTGGTATGAATCAAGATACCGTTCATCGTCCATAAATATCAGAGGGCATTCGTCGCACCCAAAGGACATGACTAGGAACTCAAAAATGGTCGTATCTAGTCTTGAAGGCAATCTTCAGAATGTCACTCTACTGACTTAACCCGATGGCATCCTGCACTGCAGTCAATCTTGGAGAAACATCCGGCCCTTGTAACCGGTCAAACAAATCATCTATTCGGGAAGCGGTACTTATTCTTTTAATCAACTACAACTGCTGGTAATCTATACACATGCAAGAGCGAGCCATCTTACTTTCTCACAAATAGAACCGGCGCACCCTGCGCGAAGTACTCACTGAGCAACTCTTATCTAATGCATCTTCACCGATCCTTTAATCCCTAAGTTCAGCAGGAGCCATACGATATGGAGGAAATTGAGGCAGGGTTGAGGTTCCGTAGCAATCACGTGTACCTATTTCTTTTCCTGGGAATACCGCACTTCATTCGAAATACGCCGTGAATTCATTAACCACTGGAATGACTGGAGAGTCGGAGGCTCCAACCGAACATCCTGGACTCTGACTAGGTGGTAAATGCATCCCTTAGCTATCAACTTCCTCGCCCTCGGAAGGCAGGGAAATAAACCTACCTTTGGCGTAGATGTGCCTCTCCACTCGCATCGCTCCCTGAAAGTGGAATCTGACAATCTTGGTCCAACATTCTACGTTTGCATAGCATGGCACCAACCAATCCATACCCATAATGGCATCGAAATCAATCATTTCTAGTTCTACTAGATCTACCGTGGTCTGACGATCGGCAACATTCATTGTACACCCGGGAGCAACTTCGTGGCTATAATGGAGTCACCGACGGGTGTAGTGATAATCGAAAAGGGTCAAGCAATTCTAGTGCAACACCGAACTTCCGAGCCACAAATGGGGTAACGGAGGACAAAGTAGACCCCGATCAATCAATACATAGACAGTGGTATGAGCAAATAGTCATCAAGGCTCTATACTACATCCGGAGACGCCTCTTAGTCTCGCCCTCCTCGGGGGAATGTGCATAGGTACGGCTTCGGCCCGTACCGAACTAGAGGCTCCCGATCTACCTCGGCCTCTACCGAACCTAGTGGGCTCATGCCCGCCGAGGCCGCTGAGCTAAGGCCGTGCCGATGCTCCCGCCCCGGATATCTTGGCTACCTGTCCTCGGTCACGCCTTTCATCATGTGACCCTCCCGCCCGCATATAAATACCATGTGGAGCCATATCTGTAAGCTCTAGTGTGGGGTAGGTCAGCAAATAGGGCAAGGTGGGGGTGTGTATCTGGCTTACTCTTCCTCTTCTCTCGCCGAGGTGAATTCTATCGTTCGAGAATCACACCACTCCGACGGTCCTCGCGAACAAATCTACCCCTCTCTTTCTATGATGGAGGCGGTCTAGGGGGCCTGTCCTTTCTGAATTTCTCTCTGTATTTCATCTCGATTGATCCTCATGCTGCTTCTAATTTATACGTCTACCGTCCCGTTGCGGCTGTCTAAGGCCCTTAACAGTCCGGCAGCGGCCTGCACTCGAGTAATGTCCATATCTTCCCGGGGCATAGCCGTCATGCATGCCTCTAATGTATTTTGGGTCCAGACCCATAATAAACTGGTGGACTCTAGATGGCATGGTGTCCATAAAAAGCCGGAGCATAAAGGGCTAAGGAGTCAAACCGTAGGGCATATTCTCGTATGCTCTCGCCCTCGCTTCCAAGTGAAGGAACCGGTCCATCCGGGGGCCTCGCCGGATCTCCCGTGGCAAATAATGATCCGTGAAGGGCTCGAGAAGCTAGACCTGTGTTGAGGGGCAATATCCCCCTCGAGACCTTTCCACTCGTACCATCCCACAAAGAATGTCTCGCAAACTGAAATACTAATTACTAACTCAACCGATTCTCGCAGGTGTTACATGAATGACCCGAAAGATTCTCTCCGCATCCGGTCTTGAAATCCCGGGGTCTCTCGCCCGATCCGACCTCGTGAACCGTGGGGGACCTAATGCTGTAATTCTCGACCTCAATCCATCCACCTAATGGCTCTACTGTTACGGGGTTGCACCACCGGCGCCGAGTGGCCATCATTTGTGTCAATATAACTACTGCATTTCGAATTTCTTTGTCGGATGGTGTAGGCAGGCCGTGAGCCACCTGAGGCTATGTCGTTCGAATGGCTCCCCGGTGAGGTGGGGACCACCGAAGGCCAAGATAATGCCCTCCAGATCACCCAGACGGCTTATTCTAATGAAGCTGAGGCATCCTGTCGGTGCCTTCTCCTACCGCGTATCTAGACTTCTCTCTCGCCCGTGGCAAATGGGTGTCGCCGTCCTGGCTATTTTAATCTATAAACAAAGAGTATGATAAGCGGCGAACTCAACACTATAATCGTACCGCTTTCTATGGCACGACCGAATATGAAGAATGAGTAACCATCATATTATGCCTTGCAGCCTCCTGCATATAGTATGTGGTGCACAACACAATCCATGTATTGGAGATCTGCACTTAGACGGCTTGCAAACTCCCTAGGACACGACTCGCTCCGACACCAAGTTTGTCACGCCCGCCTTGGGAGGTATGATGGCACCTGGTGCCCTACTAGACCTGAACTGCTAGGATTATCGAGCCTAAGCACTTCGGTGCTCCGGCTAGTTTCTAACTCGATTCACTAATCAACGGGCTATAGCGGCTGTAAATACAAATTTCGCCGCTCTAGGCCTATGGCCACATGTACAACCACAACAGCTAACAAGAATCACATCAACATAAGGGAACCTATGGGTACAACAAGGCCACCATGCTGTCTAAAGTTACTCAACAAAGTAAAAAGGAGCTAAATCAAGCAGCGTGACCGACAAGGTCATCACTACCAATCGTATAAGGCCCTACACGGCCATCATAAACAAGCTAATACATATACATGGCCTCACACGACCAATATAATTCAACTACATGGAATACACAAGATGCAAGACTCTAGGAATATCAGATAAGATGGTCGGGACAGGGCCCCGACTCTACCCATACTGCATAACAAAAGAACAAGAAATAAACTTAGCCGTCAGCTACTTTGCCGCATGTGAGTTGATGAATTAATGTGGCCGGCTGGAATTACGAGGTATCCGCTCCTCGTCTATGAGTACCGTAGGGAAAGTAATGCAAAGACTTAAATGGGCATCAAAAGACACTCTGGTACCAGTATGTAAAGCAAATTGAGCATAACTGAATATAACCAATAATACTAATAGTTCAATATGTGAAATATCTGAAACCGGCCCGGCTAGCAGGATCTGGCACAAGTTTATATGTACTAAAGGAAAGGTAAGCATATATGTCGACATGGCGTCCTGCTATATATCGCCTAATAAGTAACATGTATAAACATATATAACATACAAGGACCTATACCAAACTTCCGAGCAAGCCGAAGGTGCCAACCAACACACACCCATTAACCCCTAGCCCGGTCAAAACCATCCAAAAGTAAATCACTCCACTTCGCCTACTAACTACGAGCACATCCACCACCTGTTATGTGTGGAGCTTGGGCTCTCCTCTGCCCCTAACTATAATCAGACTGAGTCCCGAGGACTCTCGTAATCGTAAACCGTAATCCGTATCTGTATTCGTATTCAGACCGCTCTGCCCCCCGGGCGCAAGCGCTCGACAGGGTAAGCTATAATGCTATGCTGATCAGCCTAATATGGGGAATGCTACATCCCATCTTTGTCCTATTGCGGATGGCATGCCACTCCTTGGAGTGACATATCCTCACCCTCTAGCGGGCGAGTTGACACATCTATTAACCCTGGGGCGGCAAGGGAGCTTTAAGGGTGCCCTCATAGCACAAACAGGTCTCAATAAACAATAATCACGTATAACAAGCATGTTCGATCTGAAAATACTATGTGTATTCTGATTTCTCATTCTAAACTTTTTTCTGCATTAAACTGATTCTCATATTGAGCTATACTGTATCTGAAATATAATCTGACTGCCTGATATTGCTTTACTAACATTTATTCTAAATACAACATAATAATATAAAACATGCCTACTGAATTCATACAGGACTCAATTCTCGACTTCTAGGTTCCTTCTTCTATACTTTACTTTGTTTACTATACTGGGATTTCTATCTTGCCGAAGAACTAACTTTACATACCTTTGTTTCTGATTTCTCGGCTAACTGGCGTTATTCGGTCAATATTCTGCTATTTCTCCCAACTGCATCCATATTTATACCACTTAGGACTAAATACATTAATATTCTGGAAGAAACTATCACTTTTAATATATATATAGCCCAAATTTTGACTTATCAAAAAACAGCCGGAAACTCGCTATTTCTTGAAAGTCCAGAAGGGAGAAATACTCACTTTAGGGCTTGGAGTATATTGACACTAATTTGGAGCAATTCTACTTACCTTAGCTCAGTAGCACGATGATTCGCCGGTCGAATTTTGCAAAACGAAACCCGTAGGAATGCTCCTTGCTGCTTAATACCTCGCTACCCAAGGTTATACCGAGTTTGGACCGCGTATAAAGGCGTAATTGGAAGGAATTTGGTAGGTTTTGTTCGTATTTCTCTCTCTCTGGTTTTGCCCTCTGTTTCTTACTGGAAATTATAAGAAATTTCACTTAAAACCGAAGTTTGGAGGCTTTTATACTTGGGGCTGCACCTCACCTACCTCACCTCTGCGGCACGTTGGCCATCATGGAGGTGAGCCTCCGTGATGCTGGGTATCGCGAAGGTGAGCCTTCGTGACACTTCTAGCTATCGCGGAGGATGTCTGCCATCCTCCTCTTGCGATGGTTCGACGTGTCGCTTATCCGGTCTTTCCCCGGGCCTTTTCCTAGCATGTATGGCATTCTAAAACTCTTAACCAACATACGAATAGGCCATCCACATGTCGAAAATTTATGGGGTGTAACATCTATTAATGGCACATTCAAGTTCTTAGGGATAACCATATAATCTTCACATAATTCAAACATGGATTTAAGTAATTACAATAATTGAGTGAACAATAATAAAGCCTTATTCATAATTTCAAACCATTTATGAAGAACATTATATAATCCCCATTTTTCATCACCTAACCCATAATTCAAGGTAACCCACTTATTCTACATTGTAATCAACTCATAATCATATTAGGTCTTGGAATTTAGACAATAGTAGAAGAATTCAACATCAATTTAAAAATCCTAGGTCATGCTCTTCTAGAATAATTGAAATTTTGCCATTTTGATAAAACATTTTAGGGCACAAGGATGAAAGAATATCCTAGTTGAAAAACCCGCGTACCTTCTTCGGAGAATCCCCCACTTGAGCTTGGTATTGAAGCTTTGAGGAACACCTTGGTGAGGTCCTTGAATCTTGAGAGAAGAGGAGGAAGAAGGGGTTTGAGAGGTATCTTGAGAGAATGAAAGTTTACACTAAAAGAACCCTTAAAAACGTCGCAAATAGCACTCAAAACGACGAGGTTTAGAAATTAGAAACATGAAATTTTACAAAAACATCCCTAGAAAAATGCAGGAAAAAGTCACCCTGACATACCCCACGAGGCACCCCATGAGTCGTGGGGTCAGGTAACGACTCGTGGGGATCGAGCCGTCAAGTCCACTGCCCCGAGCTCACCAAATTCCCAACTCCACCGATGAATCACTTCACGAGTCGTTCTCCCACACGATGACTCATTTCCTGCATCCGTCACCTCCACCACCTAAGACCTTGCCCAAACACCTAGCCCACCCAATGACCAACCTGACAAGTCGTGGCCTGCCTAGATGACTCTTCAAGTCGCCTGTCGCTACCTGCTCATCCTGCAAAATTTTCATTTTCTGCTTGACTTCCCCCCCCCTCTTAAGCTTGGAATCTGATCTTAGAAACATTCGGGGTGTTACTGTTACTCAGGGTATAATCAGATCATTATCGCCTCGAAAGATAAAGAAAAGACTACCTTCACCTGTCCATATGGAACATTTGCTTTTAGAAGATTGCCATTTGGATTGTGCAATGCACCGGCCACATTCCAGTTGTGGGTGACTAATTCGAATCATTCCCAACTACTTGATGTCGATATTCTCATATATGGTGGAGAACACCATCGAAGTATTCATGGACGACTTCTCAGTTGTGGGTGACTAATTCGAATCATTCCTCAAACACATGGGTAAAGTGTTGAACAAATGTGAAGAAACTAATCTGGTCCTAAATTCGGAAAAATGTCATTTTGTGGTCAAGAAAGGAATAGTGCTGGGTCGAAAAATCTCTGGAAAAGGGATTGAGGTTGACAAGGTGAAAATTGAAGTTATAGCAGGTTTGCCACCCCCAATTTTCGTAAAAGGGGTCAGAAACTTTCTAGGGAATGCAAGATTCAATAGCCGGTTTATCAAGGACTTCTCAAAGATTGCACAGCCATTATGCAAATTGCTTGAGAAGGAGGTAAAGTTAGTGTTTGATGAGGCATGTCTAAAGTCTTTTGAGTGCTTGAAAGATAAACTCTCCACTGATCCTATTATCATAGCTCCAGATTGGTCTGTTCCATTTGAAGTAATGTTTGATGTAGCGGGGTTGCTCTCGGTTCTGTCTTGGGCCAATGGAAAGAAAAGATATCCTATCAATTATGCTATTAAAACACTCAACATAGCCCAAAATAACTACACAGTCACAGAACGGAGTTGCTAGCAACGGTCTTTGCATTTGAGAAGTTCGAGCATACTTGCTTGGAACTAAGGTGATCTTCCATACAGACCATTCCGTTTTGAGATATCTGATTTCTAAAAGGGACGCTAAACCCAAGTTGATTCGTTCGGTGTTGTTGCTTCAAGAATTCGAGTTTGAGGTCAAAGATTAGAAAAGGACCTAAAATCAGGTAGTTGATCACTTATCCAGGCTAGATTCTGAGGCTAGGGCAAGAGAGGAGATTGATATTGATAATGCATTCCCAGACGAGCAGATAATAGCTGCATCTCAAGACTTGATTCCCTGGTTTGTTGACTTTGAAAATTATTTGGTTAGCAAAATGATCCCATCAAATTTGACACCCCAGAAGAACAAGAAGTTGTTATTCGATGCCCGAAGATACTATTGGGATGAACCATACTTATTTCGTATTTTTGTAGATGGGCTTATTCGTAAGTGTGTGACAAAGGTAGAAATGTTGAGCATTCTAGATGCCTGTCATTGATCTCTAGTTGGTGATCATCATAATGGTATTCGACCTGCACACAAAATCTTGCAATACGGGTATTAATGTCCCTATTCACCAAGATACCTATGATTATGCCAAGCATGTGATCAATGTCAAAGGCAGGGTGGCATTACCCATAAGCATGAGTTGCCATTGACCCCTATTCTGGATGTTGAGTTATTTGATGTATAGGGTATAGATTTCATGGGTTCATTTGTTAGTTCATATGGGATAAAATACATCTTGGTGGTAGTGGACTATGTATCCAAATGGATAGAGGCTATTGCACTACCTAACAATAAAGGCAAAAGTGTTCCATCATTTATGCGGAAGCACATATTTGCTAGATTTAGCACTCCCAGAGAAATCATCAGTGATGGTGGATCAAACTTTTGTAACTGCCACTTTAGAATCGTGCTGGAGAAATATGGCGTCAAGCATAAGGTGGCAACACCTTACCATCCTCAGTTAAGTGGACAAGTGAATGTTTCAAACAGGGAGATAAAGACCATTCTTGCCAAAACAGTGAATACTAATCGGACAGATTAGTCTAAAAAGCTCGATGATACACTATGGGCTTATCAAACAGCTTATAAGACCCCCATTGGTTCATGTCCATATCAACTACTCTATGGCAAATAATGTCATCTGCTGGTCGAATTAAAGCATAAGGCACTATGGGCTATGAAAAAGTTGAATTTGAACTGGAATGAAGTAGCCAAGTTGCGACTTGACCAACTCAATGAGTTGGACGAATTCTGACTTAGAGAAAATAAGAGTGCGGCCATTTATAAAGAAATAATGAAGATTTATCATGACAATAAGATTGCAAATAGGGAGTTTAACACCGGTGATCTAGTCCTACTATTCAACTCAAGGCTCTGTTTGCACCCTGAAAAGTTGAAATCTAAATGGATGAGACCTTATAGAGTGGTGCATGTGTCCCCATACGGTGCAGTGGAACTTGAGAAAAAAGATGGAAAAAGGTTCAAAGTGAATGGGCAAAGAATAAAGCTATATCTGGGAGATATGGAGGAATTAAGAGGAATCAACGCGGTGTACCTCGATGATGTCTGAAGAGTTGCAAAATTTACATGGTCCTACGACATTAAATCAGTCACTGTGTGGGATGCAACCCATGGATGGTGAAATCTAAGTAGTTGTAGGTATGTTCCCTTCCCTCTGTGCATACATTCTATGCTCTGAGGATGAAGCACGCTTTTTAAAAAGGGGGATGGGGTGTACTTGTATTTTTTGATTTTTGATTCATCGGAGGGTTTTTCTTGTCATGTTTCTTTTCACTCGGGCATGCTATCTAGTAGAACCGGCATGTTTTTAGGATTTTATTTTTCTGATTTTTGTTTAATTAGAAAGTGACTTAGAGGTACTCAACCAATAAAGTGCAGTAGTTTTGATATTTTGAAAAATTGACCCTGTTTAAAAAATTTTGATGATTGTGTACTTGTGATTGTGTGCATGATTTCTGTGGAGCTTTTATTTCATTTAGTATATTAGCATGTGTAGTTTTTGTTAAACCATGAATAAACCAAACAGGTAGAGTAAATGCAAATCATGTACCATGAGTGAGTGAGGTCTGATACTTAGTTTAATATAGTGTAGAGGATCTAGAACATGCCCGGTTGGTATTTGCATAAGTTTTAGGATGGTTGGTTAGGAAAGAATCATAGGTCATTCTTGTTTAGCCCATTTTTAACTTAAATAACCATACCAAAGTCATCCGAGTCCTATGATCCACATTTTTTAGCGTTAAATAGATTATTTTTCTTTGATTAACCACTTAACTGTACCCATTTTTTATAATGAACCTGTTTTGGCCCTGGTCCTTCCTTGTACATTGTGAAACTCAACATAGGCAAAAGACTTAAGTTGAGGGTGGCTAGAGTAGGGGTGCATAAAGACTGGGAAGGTGAAAAAGGAAGAGAAAAGAAAAAAAGGTGAAAATGAGGTGTGGTGTGACAAAAGAAAAAGAAAATAAAAAAAGTGAAAGATGCATAAAAGTTTGAAAACACATCACACTCAAACAAGTGTATAAAAATGGAGAATAGGGAGGAAAACATGAAAGAAGCAAAAAGGGTGAAAAAAGGTGAAAAAACAATGGAGCCACATGTATGTAGTGCCAAGGAAGGGTTTAGTCACTTAAAAAGATTCCACATCTACCATATCGATCCCAAAAGCCTACATTACAAGCCAAAGCAAGTCCATAGTGATTCTAACCTGACCATCTAACAAACCGAAGTAGAGAAAATAAGGGCAAGCTTATGGTATCCGATATGTAGTATTTGAAGCTTCTTTGTGAGAGTGAGAGTCTTGCTTGTTCTATCCCATGTTATACATTTTACTATATTTGTGAGTGGGGGACTTCATTTATTGTGAGGGTACATGGTTTGTTCTTAACTCTACTAGTTGTCTGTGTAAAAAGCATCGGTAATAACTTGACTACTTGTTAATAGCTAGATGACATATCTTGATCCCTGTTTATCATGTTTTATGGTTTCTTGTAGTGCATGTGCTGATTTAGTTCATAGGAAAAGGGTCAAAAGCTATTTTGAGTCATAGTGCAAATTTTTTTGATTTTGGTTGTAGTATCCTATCTAGTTAAGCGTCGGGTTTAGTTTATGTTTTTCTTTACCTGAGGACATGCAAAAGTCTTAAGTTGAGGGTATTGATGTGTTGTGAGTCTACAACACTTTCGATGCTTAAAACCGAGAAAATAGCATGGACTTTGGTATGTTTATATGGATATGAGGCACTTTTACTTTGATTTTAGGGAAAATAAGTGTTGGAGCAAAGATGTGCAAAGGAAGCCTTAAAATGCAGAAAATCAACCAAAGTACCAGTCTCAGTACAAGTTGTACCTTGATTGTACGAGTCGTACTGAGAACCTTGATGAAAGTCAGAAGGCTGAAGTGAGAAGAAAGAAACATACAACTCTCAGTACGAGTCATACTAAGATGGCACGAGTCGTAACTAGAGTCGTAGAAATTTTTAGAGGAAATTGCATAAAGGTAGACTCTTGGTACGGATGGACTCACAAATTGTGGCATCAATGTACGAATCATACCAGGAGCCGTGGTAAACTTCAGAAGATTCTTCAGTTTTCGGCAGAACTTCAAACACTACAGACAACACGAGTCGTAGCAAGAAAGTACAAGTCGTACCGCAACACTCGTGAAGAATTCCGGACGATGTCTGAGTTCTCAGGGACAAATCACGGATGAATTGTATGACTCGTAGGATGAAGGTACGATTTGTACCATCCTGCCAATACTTAGTCAAATCTACAAAATCCAAGCACATAGGAAAAGCAGGTACGATTGGTACAATCCTGCTATGGGTCGTAGGTCCAGTCTTGACACAGTCGACACCACATAAGAAAAACTCCCTGTTAGCTAAGGAAAAGGTTTCTAATGTCTGCATAAATAGCCTTTACATTTTATTTTAGTTAGAAAAGGACATAATTGATTTAGTAGACGTGTGAAGAATTATTTTTGTGAACTTTTATCAAGTTTTGAGGAGCAATTCTTGGGATCAGCTTCTTGATTTGCTACATCGTTCTTGAGATTGTTCTTTGATATTCCAATTTTTTGTTTTCTTCCAATTGTTGTTGTAAGTATCTAATTATGTGTTTGTCTAAGAATACAAATTATAATCTTACAACCATGAGAGGCAAAAACCTCCACAACTAGGGGTTGTGGGAACCATGGTGGATTAACAAACTAGGGTTGCACAAAATGATTCAAAACCAATACGAAAAGCTTTTATTGTATTCTCTTCATGTTTAAACATTTCTTAACGGTGTACAACATTAGGATTTTCCCAAATTATTTACTTTCTTAAACCTAGAGAGGTAGATATTAAGAAAATAAAATTACAACAAAGCCTTGATCTTTACGATCATTATATTAACTTGAGTTATGATCACAGGATAGTTAAATTTTTAACATATTGATAATGGTTAGTTTGAAATCGCTCATGAGACCTAATTCAGTGATTGAGTATAGTCATCCAATAGGGACGAACCAGTAATTTGGATGAATCCTATTTATTAGTTCTACAAGTAAGCACTAGGAGTGATCACGTGTGTATACCCGAAGTAGTTATGAACCCAAGGGGAACACTTACCCTAGTTGCTTGAAAATCTTCATTTTGAATCACAACTATAATCTTTGTTTAGATATTGTTTTCTCTAAACCCCCAATTTGGAGATAACTCATCAATAAGTTCAATTATCAGCATTAGTCTAGATCTTACCCTATTCCCTGTAGGTTTGACCCCAACCTCTTAGTTGGGTTCTTTATTGAGAAAGACCTCTTCATACTTTGTCAGGAAGTGTGAGTTTGAGCGTCATCATCTTGCCAGAACTTTCCTCATGTGTTAAAATAGGTACATGTTAACTTACCGTTGGTGGAGCTTTTGTAGGAAGTTCTGAAATACGCCAAGTATCTGAAGGATGTTGTGGCAAACAAGAAGAGGCTTACGGAGTTTGAGACTATGGCTCTCATAGAATAATGCAGTTCTCGAGTGCAGAAAAAAATTCCAAAGAAGCTGAAAGACCTCGGGAGCTTCACCATTCCAGTGTTTATTGGGAATATAGAAGTTAATTTAGCACAGTGCGACTTAGGTTCAAGCATTAATTTAATGCCTACATCCTTTTTTAGAACCTTGGGTTTAGGTGAACCATGTCCTACCATAGGGACATTGCATCTTGCTGACCGATCTCTTGCTTATCCGGACAGAATCATAGAGGACATCTTGATCTAGGTGGGACCTTTCATCTTACTAGTCGACTTCATAATTCTGGATTATGAAGCAGATGAAGATGTCCCTCTCATTTTAGAGAGAGGATTCTTAGCCACCGTTAATTCTGTTATAATGATGATGTCGAGCAAGATATTGATGACTGTAGATGTTCAGGAGGCAGTCTTTGATGTGTTTAGAGCGGCAAGGTTGCTACCTCGTTATGAGGACTTCATAGTGAGATCAATGGTAGATTCTAGAGGGTGTACACAAGCACTTGAGCAGCATGAGAATTTAGCATATTCTTAGGATCCTAATTATCTCATTTGAATGAAGGACTGAAAAGTCTTGCGTCATTCCATGATATTAAATCAGGCACTGCGCGGGAGGCAACCCGTGAATGTCGTTCCATGACTATAACTGCAGTGCTTGGTGGGAGGCAACCTATCTTTCTAACAATTTTTTTATTTTGTATAGATGAACAGGGCTTTTAAGGCAAAATGAGCTAGGAAATTAAGCTAAAAATGTCTACGTCATAGGCGAGATACCTAGCATAGGGTGCCAGGTGTTAAACTTCAGAAATAAAAAAAAAATTTAGGTTGGTGCTATGGGTGATGCACCGCGCCAAACCCAGTCCACGAACAAAAAAACTTTCAAGTGTGTGGCAAGGTGACTGGCCCGCCGCACTAGGTGTGTTGTGGCCAAAAAGTTTTTCGTCAATGGGTCAAAATTTGACCCAAGGACCTTAAAATCACTAAAATCCATTCACCACACCTTTATTTCAAAATCCCCATTCATCCCGTCTCACTAAAAGTCAAAAGCAAAAAGCAAATAAAATTCTCTCTCCACCATTGTTGACTTCTCCAAGAAGCCTGATGAAGCTAATTTCTCCAACTCAAGTAAGTAATTCTATTTTCTCTTGGTTATTTAGTGTAAAGAGTATTCCCCTATACCCTTATTCCCCAAGTTTAAGACCCAAAGTCACCATTGTTGATGAAAAACTTGAATTTCATTATCTTTAATCTCTCAAATTCTTCCATGATAGTATGTTATCCTTATTGGATTTCTTATTTTTGATTGAATGTAGTGATTTAAAGTTGTTGAAATGAAGGAGATTATTAATTGAATTTCATGAAATTAGTGGGTAGAACATTGATTGTAGAGAGAGAAAGTGCATAGTTCCTAAATACTTGAATGTGAAGAATCTTGAGTTGTTGAAAATTCATGTTAATTCATTATGGATTGTAGTAAATTTCATGTTGGTTGTTGAATGAATTGATTCTAACTACTTCCATGTGTGGGTTACTTGAATTATGAACTAAAGGTTGGGAAGGTGAAAGGAATGGCCAAGTGAGGCATTCTTGAAAAGAAAAGAAAAAATATAGAGGAGAGAGGTGAAGGAAATTTATGAACTTGTTTGTAATGTGAAGTAAGTGAATAATTTGGACGTTGAGATTTGGGATGATAATGGGAGAAGTCTTGAGTACCCTATTTGAAAAATTCTCACGAGCATGTTTGATGAGTTGGTTATTACAAACTCATTAAGCTCTTAAACAAGATTTTTTGTTTAGATTTCAAGTCATTTAGGTGGATTTTATGCCCTTTCTCTTTGATCTTTGCAGGTACTTAACATGAGTATAGAAAGCATGAAATTGAGAAAAACGCATGAAATTCGAGATGAAATTTGATGAGTTGACATTTGAATAAAAAGAGATAAAGATAATGGAAGATTTGAACTCAAAAAGAGGTGTTAAGGATATACTTTGAAACGATGAAATGCGGATCCAGACTTGCAAAATGCAGGTGAGACTATTTGCACCGTCTATTCATTGGTGCTTCGTAGGTTGGCACCGGCTATTCACCGCTTCTTCATAGGTTGGCACCTGCTAAACACAATTTGAAGGGCAAGTAACCCATTTCGCTGATGGAGGGGCAAAAACATCCAAAAAGGTTCCCAAAGTTCCTAGAGACATCCAAGGGCAATTGTGAAAAGTTATACACAAGAAAGTACAGATACTTATGACCCATAATTGTACATCACACACAATCAATTCACTTATTCATTAAATTCTAG
>JACEIK010001266.1:261103-287979 GCA_018107945.1 Datura stramonium
GGTGAGAATTCGGTGAGAAAATAATAGGGAGAATTTGGAGAGTGGATGTGTGGGATTGAGCTAGAGATAGTCAGAACCCACATTCCCACTCCATTAAAGGCTCAAGGCTAGAGATTGCTTGATCGTTCCTCAAGCTTTTCTGGTTGATAATTTGAATTTGGCCATGGGGTTCGAGAAAAGCATAAATATTTTTGTGGTTGAGAAATGAGGAAATGTGCTCTATCCACTGTTATCTATGCTAAATTTGAATCTAAAGAAATGAAGTAAATCCTATTTTAGTTGTTCGCCGATCAATAGCACACCCCTAGCCATCTCACTTGTGATTGAAACAATTGGAATCCCCCTCACATAGCTCTAATTTAGAATTTGATATTGTTTTCCCTTTTTCCCCATTTTTACTTTTCAAATGTTGAATAACAATGCATTCTAGTTTGAATTAGTTTATAACTCTTGAACTATTGACTCAATTCATTGTGAGATTCAACCCCAACACTCGTCGAGTATAATTATTTTGCCAACGACCATTTACACTCCATCCTAGCAAGGAGTAAATTTGGATGTTGTCGTTGCCAGGGAGTTGAGTTGTGTAGCCATTAGTTATTTATTGATTCAAACTTGTTTTGCATTTTGTTTTACATCTTTTTTTGTTTTTATTTTTGTTAATTTGTATTTGTATTATGGCATCGTGGAACAAAAAGTGGTTTCTTGATTTCAACCCTTATAGTGATGACCCATGTCCCTATTGTGGAGAATCATACCTTTGACAAGATTGAAAATATTCACTAGAAGAAAGATGAGTGCACCTTCTTTCTCCTATGATGGGTACAAATGCACTTTATGTGGTGTTCATAGTAGACACTGGGGTGGATGCCCAAATGAATTCACTTCTCGTTATAGTGTCTATGAAAGAAAAGGTGCTCTTGAGCTTGATAGGAATGAAGTCATTGTATGTAAGGGAATAAGCAATACATGTGGGCACATGGAATCCATGCTCCAAGCCTTTTTGGAGCGTCAGTCTAAAGCGGAAAAGGATGTCAACCCCTCAATGCCCATGGAATCATTGACTTCTCAAGAAGAAAGCTATAGTTCTCTAAAAGAAGAAGCGGAGGAGATATTGAGAAGCATAATAAGAAGAAGTGAACAATGGGACCTAACTGAACTTTACTCGTGGGAGGAAACTCAACATGATGATAAAGAAGGAGTCAAGGTGAACTTTGAAGAGGTCAAGGTGATTTGCCAACCAACTAAATCAACCATAATTCAATATGCCATAAGTGAAGAAGTGACACTAGATCCCCAAAGAGAAGTCCATCAAACCATTTGTGAGGAATCTAGTGCACTTAAGAAGTAGGATGTCAAGCAAGAAGCATGCCTAAGATTGAAGCGACTTAAACCACCCTCCAATCATTTTTCTGCAATGAACTTGGTTTATGATATAGAAATGGAGGCAATCAAGTCTATGGAGGAAGTTGAAAAGAAAGATAAAAGTGGCTTCATCCTAGAGCCTGTCATCCCAACAAGACAAAGCACATCCCTCCTTTGAGGGCCAAGAAATACAAGAGGCAACATCCATTTCTTGGTACCTTGAATTTTACACCACCACCCCTCAAGAAAAATAGAAGAATGGAAAAGAAACTATGAGTGCGATTCAAAAGCTCAAAGTTTAGAGAAAAGTGGTGAAAGTTGAAGACGTCAAGCCACAACGTTAACTAAGGCGCTTCTTAGGAGACAACCCAAGTTCTTTTACATTTATTTTTATTTTCCCTATGTCTCTTTTTACTTTATGTTTGTGTTTTATTTGATTGTGCAAGGGTGGAACAGGTGTGGAATGTGATAAAAAGTGGAAGAAGCAAAATTGAGAAACCGACGCTAGACTAGAGAAATGTATGTTCTAATGTACGAACCACAAATGAAACACATATGCCAATAAGAATACCTAGAAGAAAAATTTCTTAACATTGGCACATCTTCGTTAGACTTGTGAAACGCTAGTCTAAGAGCGCGAAATGACGGTCAAACGCTGGTTATAAGCAGAATACCTGGAAAGAGGATGTTCTGAAGAAGTGGTTCTACATTGCACGCAGTTCCAATGCAGATGCCTCCATCATACGAGGGAGTGCTTTCACTCATTGCATTCTTATTTTGTTTAACCGTATGTATCGAGGACAATTCTTTATTTTTGTTAGAGCATGAAGTTTGAGTAACCCACTTGTTAGTAATGTTCGATATGTCCCTAAGATAGATAGGGGGACGTAATTCTTAAGGTCAATTCATCATTACTTTTTTGTTAGCATCGCCTCTATAGATAGTGGTCTATGAATAAACTCCAAGGGTTTTCTTTATACTATGGTTCTTTCCCAAGGAGTGATTTTTTTATTATCAAACCAGGTGACATTTCCCAATGATAGATTGAGATCCCACTTTCTTAAGGGATAATGTCATGTCTAAAGTCTGATGTGCTATGAGTTTACAGCACTTGCAATGCTTAAAACCGAGAAAATAGCATGGACTTAGGTACGTTTATATGGATATGAGGTGCTTTTACATTATTTTAGGGAAAATAGGTGTTGAAGCAAAAATATGCAAAAGATACATAAAAGTGCAGAAAATCAGCCAAGTATCAATCTCAGTACGAGCCATACCTAGATTGTACAAGTCGTAGTGAGACTTGTGGAAAAACTTAGAAGGTTGAAATAATGTGAAGAAAAAGTACAATTCTTAGTACGAGATGCACAAGATGGTATGAGTTGTAACTGGAGTCGTGGAAAATTTTAGAGAAAATTTGCACAAGAAGTCTCTTGGTGCGGGTGGAAAACATGGATCGTAACATCTACCTACGACCTGTACCAGGAGATGTGGGGAGCTTCAATGATACTTAAAAACTTGACAGAACTCCGAATGCAACAAGCAATTACAAGTTGTAGGAGCAAGGTACGAGGCATACTACATCACTTATAGAAAACTTCAGAAGATGTCAAAGTTCTCAAGGCCAAGCCACTGATGGACTGTACAACTCGTAGGACAGTGGTATGAGTCGTACCAGTTTCCAAAACTCAATCAATTTTGCAATAGCCAAGGTACGTACGAGAGCCAGGTAGGACCCATACAATCCTGTTACGGGTCGTATGACCAGTTGTAGGACGAGTCGGCGCCAAATATGAAAATTTCCCTGTTAGCTTAGGAAAAGGTTTCTGATGTCTGTATAAACACCTTTAATGTTTTTTTTAGTAGAAAGAGAGATCAGTAGACGTGTGATTACATTTAAAGAAGCATTTTTTTGTAAATTATTATCATGTTTTGGAGAGTAGTTCTTGAGATCCACACTTTATATTATCAATTGTTCTTGATTTTGTTCATCAATATTCAAAGTAAATTTTCTTCCAATTATTGTTGTAAGTATTTAATTATGTGTTTGTCAATGAATACTAATTACAATTCTACAATCATGAGTGGCTAAAACCTCCACAACTAGGATTGTGGGAACTATGATGAATTAACGAAATATGGTTACACAAAGTGATTCAAAACCCATGTTAAACGCTTGTATTGTATGATCTTCATCTTTAAACATTTCTTAGAAGTGTGAAACGTTAGGACTTGCCCGAATTCTTTACTTTCTTGAACCTAGAGAAGTTGAGATTAGGAAAAGAGAATTACAACAAAGCCTTGACTTTTATGATCATTGTATTACTTGAGCTTCGGTCGCAGGAATGTTAATTTGAAATATATTGATAATGGTTAGTTTGAAATTGCTCATTAGATCTGACTCGGTGATTGAGTATACTCACCTAATAAGGACGAACAAGTTATTTGGATGAACCCTAGTTATCAGTTCTACAAGTAAGCATTGGGATGATCACGCATGTGTACCCGAAGTAGTTATGAACCCATGGGGAACACTTACCATAGTTATTTGCAAATATTGATAACAACCACAATTGAAATCTTGCTTTATTATTGTTTTTTCTTTAAATCCCCCAATTTCGAGATAACTTACCAATAAGTTTAAGTACCGATATTAGTCTAGTTCTTAACTTATTCCCTATGGGTTTGACCCCAATCTCGTTGTTGGGTTTTTTATTGACAATTTCCACTTCATACTTTGCTAGGAAGTGTGAGTTTGCGTGTTATCAAAAAGTGGCACCATTGCTGGAGAATACGACTAAGATTAGATTAATTGCTTGTATTTAACTTTTGGTTGTTATTTCCTTCATTACATTTTGTTTTTGTTTTTGGACACCCACTGGTTGTTGCTTGGTGAATGACAAGAACTCAATAGAGTGGAAACCCCCTGATTCCTTTGGATATCGAACCTGAAAGAACACTGCAAAGGATGGACAACCAAGAGCAGAGAGATACCCTTCTTGCTGAAGAAGCTACGCAAGCTGAGCTAGGTCGGCAAGCTGCACTTCTGGAAGCCGATGATGCTCGAGATGAGGTTTTCAACATTGGATGCCATGGAAGAGGCAACATAGGCCAGAGATATGCCCCTCAATTCTTTGATGAGGATAACCCATACATTGATGAAGTCGGGTCAACCAGAGCAATTGTACCACCACTTTTGCATGTTGGGGAAAAATTTGACATCACTAGCACCATAATTTAATTGTTGAAAATGAAGGAGGTGTTTAGTGGTCATGCAACTGATGACGCCAACCTGCACTTGATGAACTTTGTTGGAATATTCAAGGCGTACAGGTTTCTTGAAGTCAGCCAACACGCAATAAGGATAAGACTCTTCCCATTCTCTCTGTCTAGGGAAGTCACTTTATGGTTATTGGAGTGGCCCAACGACTCTATTACCAACTAGAAGGAGCTCAAACAAGCTTTTATAGAGAAATTCTTTCCACCCTCCAGGATGTTGCAGCTTAAGGATGAAATATATAATTTTCGACAACTGAAGACAGAGGCACTTCATGAAACGTAGTTGAGATTCAAGAAGAAGTTGACCAAGTTCCCAAACCACAAAATTCCTGATGACAGTTTGTTGGAGATTTTCTATAGATCGCTGAATAATAGTACTAAAGTTGTAGTCGACAGAGTAGCGGGAGGAGCACTAATGAGCTACACCTGGGAGTAAGCTGCCACTATTCTAGACAGAGTGACGGAAAAAAAATAGAGCATGGCACACCCAGAAAGCAGAAGCAACTGTTGATACATATGTTGTTCGTTTGACTGGAGACCAACGAAGAAAGGAGGAAGAACGTGACAAGGAATTGGCCCATATGCGCACATAATTCTACCTGCTCACGAAGCATATCATGGGCTCTATAGACAGCAAAGTTAATGCAGCGGGAATATAGGGATAGGAACCAGGGCCTGAGCACTCAGATTTCGATGAGGAGGCAAACTTATTGGACAACCAGGTGGCGGATTTTTGAGCCAATGCCCAAGGGTCTGGACAAAACACATGGCGCCAAGGTTCTGTAAACCAAGTTCAGAACCAATACAGAAACAACTACAACCGGAATGGCTACAGAGATAGAAGCATAGGTCATGAGAGAGAGGGAGAATGGAAAAGGAATGACGGTTACCGCAATGACCGAGCAGGATTGTACGTGCCTCCTAATGCATGTGAGAGGATGGATGGATGGTCAAAGTTGGAGCGAATAATGGTTGAGATGATAAAGAAGGTTAGATCTACAGATGATCAGCTGAAAAATATCCGTGGAGATATATCTACCATAGGTCAGAGAGTTGAGTCATATGCCACGGCTATCAAGTAGATTGAACAGCAGCTAGTCAACTGTCATCATCAATGAACCCTAGGCAAAAGGGTACACTACCTAGCAAAACAGTCCAATATCCGAAGAATGATGGTCACTGTATGGTTGTGATGACTAGGAGCGGAAAGACCACGGTTGATCCCCCTGTGTCAGTTATAGTTGATCTTCAAAGGAAGAAAGAAAGCATAATTGATTATTAGGAAGATGTTGCTGAGAATGAGCCTGATGAGGATGCTGAGTTGACTGAGGCTCCAATTGTTGAGAAGGAGCTTAAAGCTAAACATGGAGAGAAACAAGGGGCCACATAGATTTGTAAGGCTATCAAACGACTACTGCCACCATTCCCTCAAAGAATGAAGAACAAGGCGGAGAATGTTATGTTCTAGAAATTCCTGTCAATTCTGAAACAATTATCTGTAAACATACCACTAATCGAGGCGTTAGAACAAATGTCGGGATACGCAAAGTTTATGAAGGACCTTTTTACTAAGAAAAGGTTTGTGAGCTATGAGCCTGTGGATAATGTGCATCATTGTAGCACTATAGCCTCACGAATCCATGCCCAAAAGAATAAGGATCCAGTTTCCTTCACCATTCCACGTAAAATTGGTGATGTTGAGTTCGTGAGGACATTCGCCGACTTGGGAGCAAGGATCAATTTGATTCCTTTAGTTTTTTTTTAAGAAGCTGGGCTTGGGATCCCCTAAACCAACTACTATGCAGCTGCTGACGGCCTACTGAACTGTGAAAAAGCCTGTGGAGATCCTATTTGATGTGCTTGTTAAAGTGGACAGATTCGTATTCCCATAGGAGTTCGTGATCCTTGATTGCAAGGATGATTTTTGAGGTCCCCATCATTTTCGGAAAACCATTCCTTTCCACTACGAGGGTTTTAGTAGATGTGGAGGATGGACAGTTAAAATTCAGACTCAATAAAGAAGAGTAACCTTCAATGACTTTCTGTTAATGAAGCAACCAAAGAAGTATAGAGTGGTCTCAGCAATTGAGGATGAGTCTTAGTTCCTTGATGAAGTCTGAGTAGTCAAGAGGCTTGCGTCATGCTGCGACATTAAACCAGGCGCTTCTTGGGAGGCAACCCATGAGGTGGTTTGGTGAATTCTGTAACCAAACCACCTACGTCGTGCCGCGACGTTAAATCAAGCGCTTCTTGGGAGGAAACCCAAGTTTATTAACTTATGTGTGCTCGATGTGCAAGAAAATAAAAAACAGGTGGCAAAAATATTATATAATAAACTGGTGCTACGGGTCTCAGTACAACTCGTAAGAGGATTGTACGGGATATAGTACGAGTCGTGGTGAGAAACATAGATGTATCTTAGTGCATAAGTTCATGGTACGGTTAGTCCTATGACTCATAACTTCATTGTACGGGTCGTAGTACTCACTGTAGTTATGAACTATGCAAAGCATGGACCTCCAATTAAGAGTAACCTACGAGTCATGGTACGGGTCATACCTTTGTGATACGAGTTGTAGGATGTGCCAGGTCCATAGGTAAGTTTTCTTAACATCTCTGTGATGAGTCCTAGGGACGAGTCGTAGGTCCTTCCTATGACTCGTGGTACGAGTCGTGATGGGTCAAATTGCTTAAAATAACCCGACTCAACCTAATGTTTTTTTAAAATCTGCCCTAAAACTATTTAAACTTCAAAATTGTCAGACCCTTCCCCCATGCACTAAAACTTGATCCCACGAGCACTCTTACAACTTCCCTCACAACTGTAACTCAAGAAAAAAATCAATTGAGCAAGATTTTTGCTCGATTAAGATTGCTAAATTCGGTTCCATCCCCTAGTCACTAAACATGCATGAAAAAATCCCGATTTTGCATCATTCAAATAAGATATCATGCTTTGAATCAGGTAAAGAGAACTTTGTGTTTGTGCAAACTTGTTTACTAACTGAGAGTACTCAAAAAACCATGAAAATATAAAAGGACAATAACCAATGATGTGAAAATGAATGTGTTGGCTGGGTAGGATTCGAACATGCTAAAAATTGAATATGAACTGCTATAACATGAGTTACGGGCTGTGAATAAAAAGGGGAGGAATGGGTAGTTGTAAAAACGTGAAGAATGCATGCCTAGACTTGGGGAATTTTGAGTACCCAACACCAAAAAAAAGTTCACCTACAAATTGACTTGAAAATAAGGCAAGGACAGGTTTCACAAGCCTTCCTACGACTCGTGGTTTCACACTACAACTCATAGGATGGCTCGTTATAAGTGTCCCAAGACAAATATGTAAAAGGTAAGAGGTACAAAACCAAGTATTGCCCGTAGTATCCTGCTACGAGTTGTACCTGGTAATCGTACCAGGTGTCTAAAAAGGGTTAGGTCCAAAAGTGATAGTACGATCCTTCCTACGACTCATGGAATCGACTTATGGGTCGTACCATGAGTCGTGGAAAAATACAAAACATTAGTTTTCAAGGGGCATCCTCATACGACTCATGGTTCGGATCGTACCTTCGTGGTACGAGTTGTACCTCAGAGTCGTAACTTTGATCTAAGTCATTATGATTCTCAGTACCGATCATACCTCTAAGGTACGACTCGTACGTACACCCGTAAAAAATTTAGAGAAATTTTTCTTACTTTCTTTTTCTCACGTTTGGAATTCTAACCCTTTTTTCTCCACAAGTACAATGACTTAGAAGAGGAAAGCCTCAAAAGAAACTGCTTGGAGGGCATTGATAGATGAAACCTCCGAATTTGAACAACTGGGCAACACACCTAGCGGTTCATTGGAGGAATACAGGGTTGATACATCTGACACTGATGGAAATCGAACCACTAGGACAAAATCTAAAGCCCAAGCCGAGGCGGCCACTGCCACATCTGCAGGTGCTCCCTTGTCTGAGGAAAGAGCCCAATAGTCCAGAAGTGGATCTAATGATAATGAGGGGTCCGAGGAGGCCCATTACGGCGATGGAGATAGTGGGTCAGGATCTAAGGAGGAGGCAGCCAATGCCGTGTAGGAGCAGACTCTGCCTAGGGACAACCGTACCATTCGGTGGAGAGTACCGGTTGCACAGGAGATCTATGAATAGGGTATTTCTCTCACCGCCAAGAATAAACTCAGGCGGAGTATTAAAGAAGAGTTTCGGATCCTCACCAATGCATTGAATGAGGTGGAGGAGATGAAGAGAATATTCATCTATTATGGGTTCGATTGGATGGCTAGAACCCCGGATCGATACACTTTAGAGATCTTTCGGGAGTTCTATACCAATTATTTGGCGACCATGTAGCAGAAAGCAAAGGAAAGGAAAGAGTTGAAAGATCATCCCTATTTGGAGAGTGTCATGGTATGAGGCCCCACTGTTCATATATCCAAGCGCACCAATTTATACCACCACACACTACACCGGAGTACGACTGTTGAGTGGATGCCATGAAAAAGGTCAAGCAGTTAGGCATTGATGAGAGGCAGAGGTACATTCACTGGTCGTCTGGGGTTATTGCTGAGGACAAGGAGGAAGCAGAATAGGTCACTAGCAGAAAGCAGCTCACCCAAAATTCACTACACTTAATAGCAAAAGCCTGCTGGACGTTACTTCGCCACCGGTTAGCCCCAACTATGAATGACAATACCCTCAGCTTAGAAAAATAAGCATCGGTGGCGTGTATCATGTCCAGATACCCACCAACATCCCGAGGGTCATTGCAGAGGAGATCTAGGATCTGGCTATGTGATTGAGCACTACCATCCAATTCCCGAGTCTCGAATTCAAGTTGTGTGTAGAGACGGGTATTAAGGTGTGTCTTGGTGAGGAGAAGTTGATCGGAGGACAGCGAATAGCAAATATTGGCTTAATCTGGGATGAAACGAACCCAATAAGCCGAGCACAACTTTCTACTGTAGTCCCAGTACCACGGACAATTGGTGCGAGCAGGTGAAACCCCCACCTCACAAGAGCAGGACGAGACACTGGCTATAGAGATCAGTCATTTAGAGGTAGCTCCCAACACCTCCTCTACACAATCATGGGCTTTCCAAGCCAAACTCCAGCCAGATACATGCTAGTGCCTCAGAAGTTCCTCCAGAATATGTCCAAGAGACTAACCATAGCTGAGAAGATGGTACAGTCAATAATGGAGAATGTGAACCCTTGGGTAAAAGCTGAGATTGAGGTGGCTGCACAGGTCCTACACGCTAGGCTAGATAGCTTTGAGAGCCACTTCAATGATCGCATGGCCGAGCAGACTGACACTAGCATCCTCCGTGAGGAGTTGGGGGCTCTTCGAAGCCAAGTGGTCGAGCTGTCATCACGACAGCCAGCAATTCTAGCAGCATCCACTCTTCCTAACCGCGACATTAGTATAGATAGGAGCTTGATTTGGCGGCATATTGGGAGCCAAAAAGAGCTAAGAGAGGAAAAGGGAAAAAGATGGTCTCTAAGGATGCTGGAGAGAAGACCCTAAAGAAGAAGAGAAAAAAGGAAAAGAAAGAGCACAATCGAGCATGATTGGAGAGCTAATAGACTCACGATGAGCTTAGGTCGGAGCTGCTTGAGAGAGCGAGAGGAGAGAGTATCTCCACCACTACCTATGCCGAGCTTGCGGGTGGCAAGGACCCTTCATGTGAGCCACATTCAGCCCAGTGATTTCAAAGGTCGTGGAAGTGACTGCTACTGCTGAGAGGGTAATCATTCCCCCTACTGAGACACCATTGAGTGTGCCGGCCACCGCTAATTCCACGACTGTCGCGGAGGTACTACCTCTGCAAGATGATAGGAGCGCTTAGTGCGCCATAGGTATATTCCCTTCCTTCTGTTTTATATTCTATACTTCAAGGATGAAGCACAATTTTTAAAAGGGGAGGGGGTGTACTTGTATTTTTGGGACTTTTGGATTCGTTCGAGAATTTGTTTTGCCGTGTTTCTTTTCCGTCAGGCATGCTATCTAGTAGAACCAGCATGTTTAGGATGTTCTTGTTTAATTAGAAATGTAGCTTAGGATTACTCAGCCAAGAAATTGCACTAGTTTTTGAACTTTTGAAAAATTGACCCTGTTTAAAAGTTTTAATGGTTAGCTATATACTTGTTGATCGCAAAGCATGATTTATGTGGATCTTTTTGTGTTATTTAGTGTATTACATGATTATTGCTAGTCAGCCATGTATAAAGCGAACAGGTAGAATGAATGCAAAACATGTACCATGAGTGAGTGATGTCTATACCTAGTTGAATACTGCGTAGAAGATCTAGAACTTGCTCAGTTGGTCTTTACATAGGTTTTAGGATGGTTGGTTAGGAAAGGATCATAAGCTATTTTTGTTTAGCCCATTTTAGCTTAAAGTACCGTACCAGAATAATATGATTCCCTTGGTCCCGATTTTTAGCCTTAAATGAACTTTTTTCTTTGATTAACCGATTAACCATACTTATTTTTATAATGAACCTGTTTTGGCCCTGGTCCCTCCTTGGATATTGTGAACCTCAACCTAGGTGAAATGCCTAAGTTGAGGGTGGCTAGAGTAGGGGTGCATAGATCTCGGGGAAATGAAAAAGGAAAGAAAAGAAAAAGGGTTAAAAATGAGGTGTGGTGTGACAAGACAAAAGAAGAAAAAGAAAAAGTTGAAAAGAAGAGGCAAGAAGAAAAAAATGAATGAAAATTTGAATACACACCACACCCATACAATTGCATAAAAATGGTGAAAAGGGAGGAAAAGTTGAAAAGGCAAAAAGGGTAAAAAAAGTGAAAAGTGGAGCCACGTGTATGTAGTTCCAAGAATGTCTTAGTTACTTAAAAGATTCCATATCTACCACACCCAACCCGAAAGCCCACATTACAAGCCGAATCAAGTCCTATAGTGATCCAAACCTGACCATCTGAAGAGTCGAAGTGGAGAAAATAAGGGCAAGCTTATGGTATCCGATGTGCAGTATTTAGAACTTTCTTGTGAGGGTGAGAGTCTTACTTGTTCAGTCCCATGTTTCATATTTTCTATATCTGTGAGTGGGGGACTTCATTTTTTGTGAGGGTACTTGGTTTGTGTTTTATTCTGCTAGTTGTCTGTGTGAAAAGCATTGGTGATGACTTGACTATCTGCTAATAGTTAGATGACATATCTTTATCCCTATTTAACATGGTTTGTGGTTACTTGATATGCATATGCTTATTTAGTTTATCGGAAAAAGGGTCAAAAGTTGTTTGAGTTTATGGTGCAAATTTTGATTGATGTTTGCTGTAGTATCCTAGGTTTATTTTCTATTTAAACATCATTTTTAGCTTTTTTTTGTTTTCTTTGCTTGAGAACATGCAAAAGTCTTAAGTTGAGGATGTTGATGTGCGGTGAGTTTACAATACTTTTCGATGCTTAAAACTGAGAAAAAGCATGGACTTAGGTACGTTTATATGAAAATGTGCAAAAGATGTGTAAAAGTGCAGAAAATAGGTGTTGGAGGAAGAATGTGCAAAAGATGTATAAAAGTGCAGAAAATCAGCCAAGTACCAATCTCAGTATGAGCCGTACCTAGATTGTACAAGTCGTACTGAGACTTATGGAAAAACTTAGAAGGTTGAAAAAATGTGATGGCAAAGTACGACTCTCAGTACGAGCCATGCCAAGATGGTATGAGCCATAACTGGAGTCATGGAAATTTTCAGAGAAAATTTGCAGAAGTAGTCTCTTTGTACTGGTGGAACCCACGGATCGTAACATCTACCTACGACCCGTACCAGGAGCTGAAGGAGCTTCGGTGATTCTTAAAGACTTTGCAGAACTCCGGATGCAACAAACAATTATGAGTCATAGGAGAAAGGTACGAGGCATCTACAATACTCCTAGAGAATTTCAGAAGATGTCAAAGTTCTCAAGGCCAGGCCACGGATGGATTGTACAACTTGTAGGACCACGATATGAGTCGTACCATTTGCTAACACTCAGTCAATTCTGCAGCAACCAAGGAACGCACGAGAGCCAGGTACGACCCGTACAATCCTATTACGGGTCATATGACCAGTTGTAAGACGAGTCGGCGCCAAATATGGAAATTTCCCCGTTAGCTTATGAAAAGGTTTCTGATGTCTGTATAAGTACCTTTTATGTTTTTTAGTAGAAAGAGATATTAGTAGGCGTGTGATTATATTGAAAGAAGTATTGTTTGTGAATTATCATCATGTTTTGGAGAGCAATTCTTCAGATCCACACTCGGTTTTATCAATTGTTCTTGATTTTGTTCATCTATATTCAAAGCAAGTTTTCTTTCAATTAGTAATGTAAGTATTTAATTATGTGTTTGTCTATGAATACTAATTATAATTTTACAATCATGAGAGGCTAAAACCTCCATAACTAGGATTATAGGAACCATGGTGAATTAACGAAATAGGGTTACACAAAGTGATTCAAAATTAATGTTAAACACTTGTATTGTATTCTCTTTATCTTTAAATGTTTCTTAACAGTGCATGACATTAGGACTTGCTCGAATTCTTTACTTGCTTGAACCTAAGAAGTAGATATTAGGAAAAGAGCATTACAACAAAGCCTTGATTTTTATGATCATTGTATGACTTGAATTGCGGTCGCAGGAAACTTAATTTGAAACGTATTGATAACGGTTAGTTTGAAATCGCTCATGAGACCTGACCTGGTGATTGAGTATAGTCATCCAACAGGGATGAACCAGTAGTTTGGATAAACCCTAATTATCAGTTCTACAAGTAAGCATTGGGATTTACCACTCATGTGTACCCGAAATAGTTATGAACCCATGAGGGATGCTTACCCTAATCATTTACAAATCTTGACAACAACCTCAATTGCAATCTTATTTTATTACTATTTTTTGTTTAAACCCCCAATATGGAGATAACTTACCAATAAATTTAAGTACTGGAATTAGTCTAATTCTTACCTTATTCCCTATGGGTTCGACCCCAACCTCTTTATTGGGTCCTTTATTGACAACGTCAGCTTTATACTTTGCCAAGTAGTGTTAGTTTGAGCGTTATTAGAGTATTTTTGAGTCTTTTGTGCACTTGTTTGAAGAGGTACCACCAAAAAGTTCTTGCTTGTCATTGTGCATGAGTTTTGAAAAGAAAAAAAAGGGGCGGGGAGGGCACTTAAATTTGAAATGGCGTATCCTCTTGTCATGGGTTATACATTCCTTGCTTGGCTTTTTCTATAATGGAAATAATGGATATGCTCTATCGTAGAGCTTCGCTAGCAGTGTCGAGCTTTGCTCGCGATTCGACTTAAACTAAGGACCTAAACTGAAAGGAATTTCAGAGCTCTCACGCGGCTATCTAATGAATGAAGAACCACTACTGAACGAGAGCGAGTGAAGTGACTAAGCACGGAACGAGCTAAATAAAATTTGTAGCAACGAGCTACTAAGCAATGACTGTGTTGAAGTTTCAAACGTAGAGCTCGGTATTTTCAATTTCATGATTGTATTCCAGGCTGAGCACAACATCCTTATGCACCTATTTCACATCTTAGGCCTAGCTGGTGTAAAAGGCGGCTCCCTATTCAGTGGTATGCATGCTTCCTTGATTTATAAACTAGCTTGTCTTAAGTCATTCTCTTAATGTGATGAATAATGTATGTGAGCTCCTTGGATTGTGATGCCTTATGTGGTAAGTCTTTTGGCTTAATTCTTGTGTATACATGAGTGTCTAGAACTTTCCTTAAGTGTTAATCAAGGAGAAATGTTAGATGGAACTGTACTTACAAGCCTAATGACCCTTTTTAATCCTCTTTGTTGGCACCCATTCTCCCAAATTGATAGTTATGAAAGAATAAATTTGGGTCTTAAAGCCCAAGAAATGGGGAGAGATAAGGAAATTAATGTGAAATGAGGCCAAAGCCCAAGTTTTGGGGTATGCAAGAGAAGGGAGAAACATGAAAGCTTCAGTGTGAGATAACACCAAAATTGTGATTAAAAGATGGATTGAGAAATCTTGAGTCATCAAAAGAGAAAGAATGGTTAAAATGTTTTATCTCTTATTTAGATAAGGCTAAATTTGAAATTCGTAGTTGTTATAAGGGTGGTTCTTGCTAAACAAACGATGAAAATGAAGAACAAGGAGAGATAAGGTGGGGTGATCTCAATAATGTGATGGGATGTTAAGCTTGTTCACAAAAAGGAATTAGGGAGGCTCTAATCACTAAAGCTAAACATTTGACCTACCCTTACTCCTAACCTTCATGATACCCTACAATTCCTTAGTGATTTTGAGTGTGGCAACTCTACATTAGTG
The DNA here is from genome assembly GCA_018107945.1 of Datura stramonium. Lineage (NCBI taxonomy): Eukaryota > Viridiplantae > Streptophyta > Magnoliopsida > Solanales > Solanaceae > Datura > Datura stramonium. The sequence goes on from JACEIK010001266.1 coordinate 276,068, forward strand.
GTAAGTTACATGAAGGGCAAGCTTATGGGTCAAATTTCATGCACTTGAATTTCTTTGTGAGAGTGAATGTATTTGCCTTATCTTATAACCTCTATGTGTGAAATGATTAAAAATGTTTGGAATTCTTTATTCTTGTGAGTGGCATCTCTTCTCTGGGGTACATGCTTAAAAGTTTTTTCAAGTGAGAGGTACGAATGAGACAAGTTTGAAGCAAACTTTAAGACAAGCTTTGAATGTAAATTGTCAATGACTTGAGATGCTATTTGAAATTGTTTTGATAAACTATACCCCTTGTTTGACTGAAAGAAATACATGCAAGCAATGCTTAATGATTGTGGTCACCTATTGAAGCTTGTGCAACATAGTTTGAGTCTTTTCTTTTTCTTGAGTCGGTGTATAATTTTTGGATTTTCTTGAGGCTTGATGGTTTTGTGTGCAACTCTCATAATGCTCTAAGCTTTAGAAAAGTCTTCTAGTGAAGGAATGCCTTGCTTATCCTTGGTGCACATACTCATATATAACATGTTGTTTCATTTGCTCAACTGTAAAGAATTGCATTACTTGAGAACAAGCCATGGGTCAAGCTTGGGGGTTTAATGAGTTGATAATTTGCCAGCTAATTATGCTCTTAAACATGAGTTTATCTTTAGTTTTCAAGTCATTTAGGTGAATTTTATGCTTTCTCTTTGATCTTTGCAAGTACTTAACTTGAGTAGAGAAAGCATGAAATTGAGCAAAACACATGAAATTCAAGATGAAATTTGATGAGTTGGCATTTGAAGGAAAGGAGATAGAGATAATGGAAGATCTGAACTTAAAAATAGGTTGTAAGGACATTCTTTGAAATGATGAAATGTATATCTAGACTTGCAAAACGCAAGTGAAATGCAGGTGGCATTGCTTGCACCGGCTTTTCGCAGGTGCTTCATAGGTTGGCACCGGCTATTCACCGGCTATTCACCGGCTATTATCCGGTGCTTCATATGATGGCACCTGCTAAACACAGTTTGAAGGGCAAGTGACCTATTTTACTGATGGAGTGGCAAAAATGTCCAAAAAAGGTTCCCGAAAGCTCCTAGAAACCTCGAAGGGCGATTGTGAAAAGTTATACACAAGAAAGTACAGATATTTATGACCCAAAATTGTAGATCACATACAATCAATTCATTTATACATTCAATTCTAGAGAGAAGAAAAACACCATAGAATTATAGAAATAAAAAGTACTTCTCTTCTTCTTTTTCTTTAACCTATTTTGTGGAAATTCCACCATTAATATAAGAACTTGTGAAGCAAATTTGTGAAGTATTATGATAAATTTTGAGGAAATTTCTCTTGGTATATTCTCTCTCTCTAAATATGCATAGTTAATTTGCTAGCTAAGGGTGTGCACTTAGAGGGTTTATACACTTGAATGGGTATTGATTAATTGCTCTTGGATTATGATTTAAAGTATAGATCTATTATTTTCTCCAAATTTTAATTGTGAAAATTGATGGTTGCAAACATGAATTTTGTTTACTTTATTATTTTTGTTTAAGAAAAAAGGGTGAGAATTCAGTGAGAAAATAATAGGGAGGATTTGGAGTGTTGATGTGTGGGGTTGAGCTACAGATAGTCAAAACCCACATTCCCACTCCATTAAAGGTTCAAGGCTAGAGATGGCTTGATCCTTCATCATGCTTTGGTTGATAATTTGAATTTGGCCTTGGGGTTCTAGAAAGCCAAAAGCATAAATATTCTTGTGGTTGAGAAATGAGGGAATGTGCTTTATCCACTCTTATCTATGCTAAATTGGAATCTAAGGCAATGAAATAAATCTCATTTTAGTTGTTAGCCCATCAATAGCACACCCCTAGCCATCTCACTTGTGATTGCAACAATTGGAATCCCCCTCATTTAGCTCTAAGTTAGAATTTATATCGTTTTCCCGTTTTCCCCATTTTTACTTTTCAAATGTTGAACAATGAAGCATTCTAGTTTGAATTAGTTTATTACTCTTGAACTATCGAACTCAATTCCTTGTGGGATTCAAACCCGACACTCGTCAGGTATATTTTGTTTGCCAATGACCATTTTGCACTCCATCCTAACGAGGAGTGAATTTTGAAGTTATCAAAGCTAGCAGATTTTGTGTGAGTCATTTTTCACCCATTACACCTAATTTGCTAGACTTTTTATTCATGAACTAATCTTGTGAAATTCTTGGTTGTTGATTGGAAACTGTCATGGCATCAAATGCTGACAAAGGGAAGGAAGGGGAGATCACTAACAAGGGTCTCAAATAGCTTTAGAAAGGAACAAAAGGATCGAGTTCATCGACTGCCAAGGGAACCCCTGCAAGAAGGTTCAGAGCAGAAGTTGTGGAGCCTCATGAACTAATGTGGTTCCACACACAAAAGGAGGCCAAATATGATCCTGAGTACTGGAATGACGAAGTCTTCCTCGCATTTGAGTTCCCTACCATCTGCGACAACATCCACGAGTTAGGATTGGGATATTCTTTGCCGAGCCTGAGGAGTGAAACCTTACTTTGGTGAGGGAATTTTATGAAAAATGGGAAACTTCCTTTGGAGAGAGAAATGAGGTCAAAATACGGGGTCAGGTGGTTCATTTCACTTTTAAGAGATTTAATGCGTTCCTCGGTACACATGCGGTAGACCCATTCAAGTACTTTATTATGCTAAAGAAGCCCTCATACCGCAACATTCGCCACACTCTTTATGGTGAGCACTTATCCACCCGTTGGGCAAGGGACCACAAGGGCACTCACTCCATACTTGTGTTCTCATACTTGAATAGTGTAACACTCAAAAACTTTCCTAGACCAAACTCAAACTTTGCATGAAAACCAGGGAAAACCATAATTTTTGTCTCAAAATGATCGAGACAACGAGTCATTGACAGAAGCAACGAACCGTTGTCTGAGTCATTGTGAGTCTGCCAGTAGCCTTTTGATAACCAACGATACATGAAATGACCCATGGTGAGGAGTACGGGTCGTCCTGTCATACGTGGTATCCCCAGCTAAGAAATCTGTTAGGTCCTTTCTTGGAACCCACAAGTCCGACAATGAGTCGTTGTCTGATGTACCGACTCATGGGGTGACTCGTTAGTTGGAGCCCAAAGTATTGTTGAAAATCTTTTTTTAGTGACAACAACGACCCGTTGTATTAAACAAAGCTTCATATAGGGTCGCTGGTGACCTGTAATTTCTCCCATATAAAGCTTCATATGGGGCTATCTGCATACTCGCCTAGTAGCTGTTATTATAGGCAAACTCAATCAAGGAAACATGATCGTCCCAGCTTCAACAAAAATCTAAAACACAAGCACACAACATATCTTCAAGCGTCTGAATGGTGCATTCAGCCTGTCCGTTTGTCTAAGGATGACATGCGGTACTGAGGCTTACTTGAGTGTCCAAGCCTTTCTCGAAATACTTCTAGAAGTTTGATGTGAACTGAGCACCTCTATAAGAAATAATGGATAAGGGACGCCATGTAGGTGAACTATCTCCTGTATATAAATCCTAGAATAATCCTCTGCAGCATATGTAGTCTTAACTGGCAAGAAATGAGCTGATTTAATCAATATATAAACTATTACCTATATAGAATCATGCTTCTTGCTCGTTCGAGTCAATCCTGTAATAAAATACATATTAATCACCTCCCATTTCCAGGCTGAAATTTCTATATCCTGCATTAGACCTCTAGGCCTCTAGTGCTCAACCTTCACCTGTTGGCAATTAGGACCCTAAGTCACAAGATCTGTGATGTCCTATTCATGCCATTCCACCAATATAGCTGCCTCAGGTCACGATACATCTTTATGGAACCTAGGTATACTTAATATCGAGAGTAATGAGCTTCATTCATAATCTGTTCCCGTAGCTCACCCACATTAGACACACATAGACGACCCTAGTATCTAAGAACTCCATCGGGTCTGCAATCAAATATGCTCTTCTTCTGCTGCGATATACTATCTCTCAGTAAGACTAACTATGTATCATCATATTGTTGCTTCTTAACTTCCGCTACCAAGGATGATTTTTCTATGTTTTGGACAATAACACCCCCATCTTCGGCATTCAGTAACCGAATTTGTAAGTCAGCCAGCTATTGTAGAGTCTTCATCATTTCAATCCTGTCAACCCGAATATGACTCAAGCTACCCATAGACTTGTGACTTAGTGCATCAGCTACAACATTTTCCTTGCACGGGTGATACATGATACTCATATCATAATCTTTTAGTAACTCTAACCGTCTTCTTTGCCTCAAATTCATCTCTTTCTGTTGAAACAAGTACTTGAGGCTCTTATGATCTGTGAAATATCAACATGTACCCCGTATAAGTAATGGCTTATAATGCTCAAACTCACACTCCTAACAAAGTATGAAGCATACATTGTAAATAAAGAATCCAACAAAGGTTGGGGTCGAACCCATTGGGAATATGGTAAGAACTAGACTAATGTCAGTACTTAAGCTTTTTGGTATGTTATCTCCAAATTGAGGGTTTATAGAAAAATAATTGTAAAACAAGAGTGAAAATCAATTATTATTTATCAAGATATTCAATTAACTAGTGTAAGTGTTCCTTATGGTTTCATAACTACTTCGGGTTTACACTCTATATCTATTCCAATGCTTACTTGTAGAACTGATAACAAGGGTTCATCCAAATGACTGGTTCATCCCTATTGGATGACTATACTCAATCACCAAATTAGGTCTCATGAGCGATTTCAAGTTAACTGTTATCAATTTGTTCCAAATTAACTATCCTGTGACCGCAACTTATGTTATACAATGATCATAAAAAGCAAGGCTTTGTTTTAATTCTCTTTTCCTAACCTCTACTTCTCTAGATTCAAGAAAGTAAAGAATTTAGGCAAGTCCTGACGTTGTGCTTCGTTATGAAACATTAAAGTTGAAGAGAATACAATACAAGCATTTAGCATTTACAATTATGATTACTATTCATAGACATATACATAATTAATACTTACAATGATTATTGAAAGAAAACCTGCTTTGAATATTACAAGAAAATATGATGAACAAATTCAAGAACAATTGAAAAAATCCAAGTTATGATCTCAAGAATTACTCTCCAATATTGTCAAAAATAATTAAAACTTGATAATAATCAACCTATAAATGCTCTCTAACGTCTGCTGACCAAATTTGAACTAGAAGAAACCTAAAATGTATTTATACAGATAGTATAATCCTTTTCCTAAGTTAACAGAGAAATATCCAATTGTGGCACCAACACATCCTACGACTCCTCATATGACTCGTAACAGGATTGTACGGGTCGTTCCTTGTCTCGTACATCCCTTGGCTTCTGCAGAATTTGCTAAGTGTTGGCATCTGGTACGACTCGTAACAAGATCCTACGAGTCATACAATCAAGTCATGATTTGGCTCTGAGAACTATAGCATCTTCTGAATATTTCTATGAGTATCTTGATACACCTCATACCTTGCTCCTACGACTCATAACAGCTCATCATAACAGGAGATCTTCCAAGTCCCAAAAATCACTGAAGTTCTCCACGGCTCCTGGTATGGGTCATATATAGATTCTACGATCCGTAAGCGCTACTCGTGTCAAGAGACTTCAACTATGCAATATTCTTTGGAGTTTTCTACGGCCCAGGATGTTATGGCTTGTACTGAGAGTCGTATTTTGCCTTTTCCTTGTACCACTCTTCTGAGCTTTTCCACGAGTCTCAGTACGGCTCGTACTGAGATCAGTACTTGGCCTTTTTTCTGCACTTTTTTACAACTTTTGCACATTTTCATTCCAACACCTATTTTCCCTGAAAATAAAGTAAAAGCACCTCAGATCCATATAAACACACGCAAGTCCATGATATTTTCCCAATTTTAAGCGTCGAAAGTGTTGTAATCTCACAGCACATCAACACCCTCAACTTAAGACTGTTGCATGTCCTCTGGCAACAAGAAAACAAAAACTAAAAATGACGCTTAACTATAAAATAAACCTAGGATACTACAGCCAACACTAATCAAAACTTATACTATGAACACAAACAGCTTTTGACCCTTCTCCATGTAAACCAAATCGGCTATGCACATCAAGTGACCACGAACCATGATAAACAAGGATTAATATATGTCATCTAGTTATTAGCAGAGAATCAAGTTATCACCAATGCTTTTAACACAGAAAACTGGTAGTATAAAACACAAACCATGTACTCTCATAGCAAATAAAGTCCCCAACTCACAGATATATGAAAATATAAAACTTGGGACTAAACAAGTAAGACCCTCACTCTCACAAGGAAGTTCCAAATCTGCACATCGGATACCATAGGCTTGCCCTTATTTTCTCTACTTTGGGTTTTTGGACAGTCAGGCTCGGATCAGTATAGGACTTTGTTCGGCTTGTAATGCAGGCTTCAAGTTGGGTATGGTAAATATGGGATTTTAGTGACTAAACCCTCCTTGGAACTACATACTTGTGGCTTCACTTTACACCTTTTTGTCCTTTTCACTCTTTCAATTTTTTTCACCCTTTTCTCAATTTTTATGCAATATATGGGTGTGGTGTATTTTCAACTTTTTTATTCATTTATTTTCTTTTGTAATTTCTTTTTCAACTCTTTTTTCTCTCTTCTTGTCACACCACACCTCATTTTTAACCCTTTTTCCTTTCTTTTCCTTTTCCACCTCCACACAATCTATGCATCCGTACTATAGCCACCCTCAACTAAGGCATTTTGCCTAGGTTGAGGTTCACAATGTCCAAGGAGGGACTAGGACCAAAGCAGGTTTATTATTAAAAATGGGTGAAGTTAATCGGTTAATCAAAGAAAAATGGTTAATTTAAGGCTCAAAATCGAGATCAAGGGAATCATATCATTTGGTAGGGTATTTTAGCCTAAAGTGACTCATTTATCAATAAAAGCCTATGATCATCTCCTAACTAACTATCCTAAAGTATATGCAAAGACCAACCGGGCAAGTTCTAGATCCTCTACGCGGTATTAGACTAAGTATTGATCATCACTCGCTCATGGTACATGTTTTGCATTCATTCTATCTATCCGGTTCATACATGGCCAACTATAACTACTCATGCTAATAAACTAAAAGACATAAAAAGATCTACAAAGATCATGCTTTGCATCAACTAGTACACATCTAACATTTTCAAAACTTCAAAACTAGTGTATTTTATTGGCTGAGTAATCCTAAGCTACTTTCTAGTTAAATAAAAACATTCTAAACACGTCGGTTCTACAAGATAGCATGCTCGAGGAAAAAAATACGGCAAGAAAAACCCTCGGACAAATAAAAAGTCCCAAAAATACAAGTACACCCCCTCCCCTTTTGAAAAGCGTGCTTCATCCTCAAAGCATAGAATATAAAAAGCACAAGGGAAAAGGACATACCTGTGGTGCACTAAGAGTTCCTATCATCCCTTGGAGGTGGTACCTCCGCTACATCTATGGCGCTAACGGTGACTAGCGCACTCAATGGTACATCTAAGGGGGAAATAGTCACCTCCTTAGCAGTAGTGATCGCCTATGCAACCTCAGTAACAACTAGGGATGAATGTGGCTCACCCGAAGGGTCCTTGCCACCTACAAGCTCAACATGGGTAGTGGTGGAGCTACACGCTCCTCTAGCTCTCTCAAGAAGCTCCGACCTATGCTCGTTGTCAATCTACTGACTCTCCAATCTTTCCCACTTGCATTCTTTATTCTCCTTCTTTTTCTTCTTCTTGAAGGTCTCATCTCCAACATCCTTCGAGACCCTCTTCCTCCTTTTTCCTCCCTCTACTCCAGCTGACTCCCAATATGCCGCCAAGTCAAGCTCATCATCCATCTCAATATCGAGGTCAGGAAGAGTGGGGGCTGCTAGAATTGCCGGCTGTCGAGATGACAACTCGCTCACTTGGCTTCAAAGAGCCCCCAACTCCTCACAGAGACTACATGTATCAGTTTTCTCTTCCATATGCTCATTGAAGTGGCACCCAAAGCTGTCATGTTTTTCATGTAAGACCCATGAAACCGCCTCAATCTTAGCCTACACCCAAGACTTCACATTCTCCATCATAGTCTGCACCTTCCTTTAAGTCATGGTCCGTCACTTTGCCATCTTTTGCAGAAAATCCTTAGGTACTAACATATATCTTGCTAGGTCCAGCTCGAAAGACCCATAGGTGGTGCAACAGAGGTGCTGGGAGCTACATCCGAATGATCGGCCTCTATAGCCGGTGTCTTGTCCTACTCCTGTGAGGTGGGGGAATTAACCTGCTTGCTCTCAACTACCCATGGTACCAGAACTTCAGTAGGAAGTCTCGCTCCGCTCACCGGGTTCATTTTATCCCAGATCAACCCTATGTCCACTGTCCTTTGACCTCAAATCAATTGTTGTTCATCAAAACACACCTTAAGACCTACCTTCATACATAGTATGAACACGAGACTCGAGAATAGGATAGTAGTGCTCAATCCCATAGCCCGATCTCGAATCTACTTTGAAATGACCCTCGGAATGTTGATGGTATATCTTGACATGATACATGCCACCGCTACTCTGTCTGCATTGAGGGTGTTATTGTTTATGGTCGGTGCTAACCTGTGGTGAACTAGCATCTAGAAGGCCTTCACTATGAAATTCAGCGAAGTTTTGGTGACTACTTTCCACTAGTCACCCATTCTGCAGCCTCCTTATGCTCAGCAATGACCCCAAACAACCACTTTAACTAATTCTTCCTCTCCTCAATACCTAACTACTTAATCTTCTTCATGGTGTCCACCAAGTAGTCAAACTCAAGTGTTGTATATGGTGGTATGAACTGAGGCCCACATAGTACCCGGGCAATAGTACGCTCAGATATGTTCATAGTGCATCCTCGCACCATAACACTCTCCAACTTGGGTTGATTTTTCAACTTCTACCCATCCTTTTCTTTCTTCTCTATGGTAGCCAAATAATTGGCATAAAACTCCTGGACTATCTCTGAAGTGTATCGATCCGGGTTCTAGCCATTCACTCAAATCCGTAGAAATTGAATATCCGCTTCATCTCCTCCACATCATTTAGTGCATTGGTGAGAATTCGTGGTTCTGCTTGAATACTTTGCCTAGGGTGGTTCTTGGCGATGAGAGAGAGACCCTGCTCATAGATCTCTTGCGCATCGGGAACTCTCCACCGAATAGTGCGGTTCTCCTTAGGTGAAGTTTTCTCATCCTCATGATCAGCTACCTCATCCTCAAACCCAAACACACCATCTCCATCTCTGGATTGGTCCTCCTTGGACCCCTCATCATCATTAGAGCTGCTCTCGGACTCTTGGACTTTTTCCTCAGCTCCCTCCTCAAACTGGGGAGCGTCGACAGATGTGGTAGTGGCTGCCTCAGCCTGGGCTTTAGAGTTTGCCCTAGTGGTTCATGTCCTATCGGTGTCAGATGTATCAATCCTGTACTCTTTTACTGAACCACTAGGAGAGTTGTCTGCATGTTCAGAGTCGAAGGGCTCATCTGTCAATGCCTTCTGAGCAGCTATCTATGCCTTGGCGACATTGATTGCTTTTCTCTTCATAGTCATTTTACTTGTAGAGAAAAAGGGTTAGAACTTCATATCTAATAAAAAGAACACAAGAATATGCCCTATGAATTTTTTCACGGGTCTTTAGTACGAGTCGTACCTAGAAGGTATGATCCATATTGAGACACGTAGCATCTCGGGTCACAGTCACGACTCTGAGGTATACTCATACCATGGAGGTATGATCCATACCATGATTCTTATGAGGATACCCCTTGAAAACCATTATTTTGTATTTTTTCACGACTCATGGTACGACCCATAAGTCAATTCCGTGAGTCATAGTAAGAGTCATACAGTTGCCTTTGGACTTGACCCTTTTCAAATTTCTGGTATGATTGCTAGGTAAGACTCATAGTAGGGTACCAAGAGTTGATTTACATACACTTGTCTTGGGACAGTCAGAACGAGCCATCCTACAAGTCATAGTGTGAACCTATGAGTTGTAGGAAGGCTTGTGAAGCCTATCCTTGCCTTTGTTAAAGTCAGTTGTGTTGGGTACGTTCAATTTTGTGTTGGGTACTCAGAATTTCCCAATTCTAGGCATGTATTTTTCACACTTTTACAACTACCCAGTTCTCCCATTATGATTCACAACCCGTAACTCAGTTCATTTACAATTTATGTTCGAATTTTAAGCATGCTCGAATGTCTATGCAGTAAACACAGTCACATTGTAGGTTACTGATCATTTTCTTCATCTATTTTCATGCATTTTGAGGAATCCCAATTGTTAAACAAGTTCATACAAGCACGAAGGTCTTTTTGCTCAACCCAAAGCATGGCTACTTACTTGATTTTTGAAAAATCTTGCTCACTTCATGTGTGATTTAGTGACAAGGGTAGGGAGTCGACTTGAGCAGTGTTAATCCAGCACAAATCTTGCTCAATCGATTATTTTTCTTTAGTTACAGGTGTGAGGGAATTGTGGAAGGTATTCGTGAGTTCACAGTGTGATTGCATGGGAGAAGGGTTTGAAAGATTTGGAATTTAAATATGTTAGGGCAAATTTTAAAAAAATTTGGTCGAGTCAGGTCGACTTAAGGATTTTGGGTCAATCATGAGTCGTACCGTGAATCATAGGTTGGACCTATGACTCATCCCTAGGACTCGTAGTAGAGTTTTAAGAAAACTTACATGTGGACCTACGAGCACATCATACGACTCGTACCATAAAGGTATGAACCCTACCACAACTCGTAGGTCACTTTGAACTGGAGTTACATCCTCTGCATAGTTCATAACTACCATGAGTACAACGACCCATATAATGGAGTTACAAGTTGTAGGGAAAACCTTACCATGAACTCATGCACTAGGCCATATCTCTGCTTCTCACTATGACTTATACTAAGGCCTGTAAAATGCTGTTACAAGTCGTACTGAGGCTCAAAGTACAAGTCTATACTAAAAATTTAATGCAACGTATTTTTTTTTCACCTACACACTGAGCAAACATAAGTCAATAAACTTGGGTTGGCTCCAAAGAAGTGCTTGATTTAACGTCGTGGCATGATACAGGTGGTTCAGTTACTCAAAATTCACCAAACCCCCTCATGGGTTGCCTCCCAAGAAGCACCTGATTTAATGTCGTGGCATGATGCAAGTCTCTTGACTACTCAGACTTCGTCAAGAAATTCAGAATCATCCTCGATTGTTGAGACCACCATAAACTCATTGGGCTGCTTCATTGACCGACAAACAATGAAGATGACCTCCTCTTTATTAAGACTGAATATCACTTGGACAACCTTGACATCTACTAAAGCCCTCCATGTAGCAATGAATGGTCCCCCCAAAATAATGGGGACCTCAAAGTCAACCTCGCAATCTAGGATCACGAAGTCTACTGGGAATATGAATATGTCAACCTTAACAAGCACATCAAATAGGATCCCCACAGGCTTCTTCACAGTACAATCCGCCATCAATAACCGCATAGTAGTCAGTGTAAGGGCTCCCAAGCCCAGCTGCTTGAACACAGCTAATGGCATTAGATTGATGCTTGCTCCCAAATTGCGGAGTGCCTTCGCGAACTCAACATTGCCAATAGTACATGGAATGGTGAAGGCACCTGGGTCCTCCTTTTTATGAGAAAGGACCTGTGAGGCTAAGGAACTATAATAATGCAAGTTACCCATCGGCTCATTGATGAGCCCGCAAGTGTACGGGTCGTGCAAGTAATATAGTGGCTCTTTTTAAGAACTGGAATGTCGAACCCACAGGGACTGAACCCATTCCTCTAACTATCCATTTCTAGTGTGATCTTAAATACCTAAAGTGTTGGTGATAGACATTTTCGTTTGA
>JACEIK010001267.1:0-10441 GCA_018107945.1 Datura stramonium
AAGGGAGTCATGCGGTTTGGGAAAAAAGGAAAACTCAGTCCCCGTTATGTTGGTCCCTATCGGATTATGAGAAGAGTTGGTAAGGTTGCGTATGAGTTGGACTTTCCGTCAGAGTTGTCTTCTGTGCATTCTGTGTTTCATGTATCTCTTTTGAAGAAATGTTTGGGAGATCCAACTCTAATAGTACCGGTTGGACAGTATTGATGTAAAAGATAGACTTAGCTATGAGGAGGTTCTGATGAAAGTATTAGATCGTCAGGTTCGGAACCTAAGGAATAAAGAAGTAGCTTCAGTTAAAGTATTATGGAGAAATAAGCATGTTGAAGGAGCTACGTGGGAAGCCAAAGCGGATATGATGGCTAAATACCCACATTTATTCTCTATTGGCTCAGTTCCGACTTTAGGTACCAGTTTTGCCTTATAAATCTATTTAGTTTTCATGTTCAAATCATGTGTTCAAGTTTATTTTATGTATGTGGATGTGGATATGAAGCATGAAATCAGTTCAACTATGTGATATGAATCGGAGGTAGTCATTCCGTTAGTTTTTGATTTAAATGATTAGTATTAGAATGTGATAATTGCATGTTTCTGTTTTCTGCTTGTTTCCTACATTCGAGGACGAATGTTCCCAAGGGGGAGATATTGCAATGCCCCGAAAGTGCCTAAGAGTAGACATGGGAGTTAAAAGTTGAAAATTGCTAAAACTGGGAAAAACATCACAGGACGAGAGGTGTAACGACTCGTGGTTGGAAACCATGAGATGTTATTACCAATCATGATTTCAGGAGTCCGGGTGGCAGTGGAAGCAACGACCGCTGTAACGACTAGTTGTGGGAAACAACAAGTCATCATTTGTAGTCGTAATGAGAGATGGACTTTAGCATTTGGGGACATAACAGGTCACCCAATGACCCTTCATGAGTAACAACGACTCGTTGTCAGCAGTTGTGGTCTACATGGTCAAATTTCCAGTGGACTTAACAGACGGACAAAACAACGAGTCATGGTGAAACTCATTGTGAGAAAGTTCAGAAATTTTTGAGGGGCAAACAACGATCGACTCAACGAACCATTGGACCAAAGGACGAGTCGTCCTATCTAGTCGTGGTTTGATTCCGAAAGCAAGGCCTGAGCATTGCAGACAATGAGCCATACCATGAGTCGTGGTATTTTCCAACGACTCGTTGGTACGCTCGTTGGTTAACTTGTGCAGATTTTCAGGCTAAATTCGTTAAGGTCATTTTTGAACTTTCCATGCTATAAGGCCCTAAACCACGTGGTTTACATGTATAGGAACTTTCCATGCATGGGAATTAAGGTCATTTTCGATCATGGAAATAACATATGCATGCATGGGAATGATCCTCATGACGTGGTTCATGGCCCTAAACCACGTCATGAGGATCGTTAAGGTCATTTTCGAACTTTATACATAATCATGGGAATTCATTAAGGTCATTTTCGAACTTTCCATGCTATTTTCGAACTGTTCCTCATGATTTATGCATGTTTGTGATTATGTATATTGGTTCAAGTCATGTTAAGTAAAGATTTTCTCCTATGATTATGATTACGTTTGTATTACGAATGTTTTGAAAACATGAGCCTTATGTTATGTTATGATATTTATGACATGAGCATGATGTACTACTCTTATGATGTTTTATGAGCTTTTACATATTTTAAATGTCCATTTTACTTACCTTGCATACTCGTACATTCCACATACTGACCGCATACTTTCTATGCGGTATCGTCTTATGATACAGGTTCCGTCTCTCATGCTCATCCTCATACCTAGATCATCTCAGAGTATACTTTCAGCTTATTGGTGAGTCCTTATGTTCTGAGGCCCGTTTGACGGACATTCATGCTATTTTATGTTTCATTACTTGTCCAGGTTAGATGGGGGTGTTGTCCTGTCAACCCATCGTATGTATTAGAGGCTTTCAGACAGTGTGTAGTATTCAACTGGTGTATGTATAAGTGATTCCGTTTGTTATGATACGTCATGATTATGCTTACATTTCTGCTATAACTTGTGAATTTTCTTTTGCTTATAATGAATAAAGTTAGATGTATGCTTATTCGACGGGTTGACTTGGGGCCTCTTAGTGTACCTTGTCTCGTGTTACGATCTGGGTCAACATTCGGGTCATGACAACTGTGGGGTGCACCAGTTCTGTTTGTAAGAAATAAAAATGGCTCCCTCCGCATGTGTATAGATTACCGATAGCTGAATAAAGTTACCATCAATAATAAATACCCGCTTCTCAAGATAGATGACTTGTTTGATCATCTGCAAGGGGCAAAGTATTTCTACTTAAAGTCTGGGTCTCACCAGGTGTGGGTTCAGGAGGGAGATATCCCAAAAACGGTTGTTTGGGTATCACCAGGTGCGAGTTCGGGAGAGAGATATCCCCAAAACAGCTTTCAGGACCAAGTATGGCCATTTTGAATTCCTAGTTATGTCCTTCAGGTTGAGGAATGCTCCTACAGTGTTCATGGATTTGATGAACAACATCTTCAGGCCGTATCTGGGTTTTTTTGTGATAGTATTCATTGATGACATCCTGGTTTATTCTCACTCAGAAGAAGAACATCGAGGTCATTTGCAAACAGTGCTCCAGATTCTTAGGGATCGCCAGTTGTATGCAGGGCTTTCGGTCGGTTTTACCTACTATTGGATTTGAACTAATGACTCTCGCCATATGAAAGCGATACTCTAACCCCCAAATTTTCTAAATGTGAGTTCTGGCTGAATTCAGTAGCCTTTTTGGATCATATTGTGTCGGATGCTGGTATTCAAGTAAATTCACAAAAGATTGAGGCAGTAAAGACATGGCCTAGACCTACAACTCCAACTGAGGTACGCAGTTTCCTGGGGTTAGTCGGGTATTATACAAGGTTTATAGAGGGGTTTTCTACTTTATCAGCGCCTTTGACCAAGTTAACTCAAAAAGAAGCTAAATTTCACTAGACTGAAGCGTGTGACAGAGTTTCTAGGAGTTGAAAAATAGATTGACATCAACGCCCGTACTAGCTTTGCCGGAAGGTTCAGAGGGTTATGCGGTGTACTGTGATGCTTCGACATTGGGTTAGGGTGTGTTCTGATGCAACATGGTAAGATAATTGCTTATGCTTTAAGGCAACTGAGGAAGTATGAAAAGAACTACCAAACTCACGACTTGGACTTAGCGGCAGTAGTTCATGCCTTAAAAATCTGGAGAAATTACCTGTATGGGGTGCACATGGACCTTTTTATTGATCATAAGAGCCTCCAGTACATCTTTACACAGAAAGAGTTGAATCTGCGGCAACATCGCTGGTTAGAATTATTGAAGGACTACGATGTGAATATTTTATATCATCTAGGGAAGGATAATATTGTAGCAGATGCCCTTAGTCATAGATCAATGGAGAGTTTAGCGCACTTGAGGCCCGAATAGCGAGAGCTGGCCTGAGAATTGCACCAGTGAGCCAGTTTAACCATCTGAATAGTAGATTCGGGACACAATAGGGAAGTGATTCAGAATACCGCAGTATCATCCCTGGTTGTAGAAGTAAAAGAGCGGTAGTATGAAGATCCTAACCCGGTATAACTCAGAGATAAAGTTTAGTTCGGGGAAGTATCAACTTTTGAGGTAACCGAAGACGGGGCCTTGAGATATAGGGGTCGCCTCTGCATTCCAAATGTGGCTGGACTTCGCCAGCAGATCATGGCGGAGGTACATTATTCCCATTTTTCTCTTCACCCAGGTTCAACAAAGATGTATCATGACATAAAAGAGATTTACTGGTGGCTTGGAATGAAAAAAGGTGTAGCTGAATTTGTAGCACAATTCCCTAATTGCCAGCAAGTAAAGGCTGAACATTAGAGACTCGGTGGATTTACACAAGAGATAGTGGTACCTATGTGGAAATAGGAAGCGATTAACATGGATTTTTTAACAGGGTTACCCCATACCAGGCATAGATTTGATTCTATCGGGGTGATTGTTGACAGTTTAACGAAATTAACTCACTTCCTGCCTGTCAGGACCACCTTCTCAGCTGAGGACTATGCTAAATTGTGTATTTGAGAAATAGTTTGATTACATGGTCTCCTGACTTGTATCATTTCTGATAGGGGGCATAATTTACAGCCAGATTCTAGTAGTCATTTCAGAAAGGCTTGGGAACACAGGTTAATTTGAGTAAGGCCTTCCATCCTCAAACAGACGGGTAGGTAGAATGTATAATTCAGACGCTCGAGGATATGTTGCGAGTGCGCGTGTTACACTTTGGAGGCAGTTTGGATGAGCATTTACCCCTTATTGAATTTGCTTACAATAACAGTTATCATTCGAGAATCCAGATGGCACCTTATGAGGCCTTATATGGGCGTAAACGCAGGTCCCTAGTTGGTTGGTTCAAGGTTGGAGAATCAAAGCTTATTGGACCAGACATAATCCACCAGTCAGAGGAGAAAGTAAAGCTTATCAGAGAGTTCTTGCTAAAAGCTCAAAGCCGCCAGAAATCCTACTCTGATGTGCGGCGTAGGGACCTGGAATTCAGTGTAGTGATTTTGCCAATGAAGGGCATAATGAGGTTTAGTGAAAAGGGAAAGCTTACCCTAGGTTTATTGGCCCATATCGGATCCTTCGAAGAATAGACCAAGTGGCATATGAGTTAGAATTACCTCCAGAATTGGAATCTGTTCACTCGATCTTTCATATGTCGATGCTGCGAAAGTGTATAGGGGATCCATCCTGAGTCGTTCCAGTTGAGGACGTCCAGGTTACTGAGGAGTTGGCCTACGAAGAGGTTCCGGTGGCCATATTAGATCGACAAATTCGCAGGTTAAGAACAAAGGATGTCACCTCTGTTAAAGTATTATGGAGGAACAGAAATAAAGAAGAGATGACCTGGGAAGATGAGGATGATATGGTCTAGATATCCTCACCTGTTCCAGGATTGATCTAGATTGTGCAGTTAAGGTGAGGTTGTTGTTCAGTTGTTATTTTACTACGTATGCTATCATTACTATAACTTAGCTATTCCTTATTATTGTGTAATGGTTGTTGTAGCGTCCTATGAGGCGTCTATGTTGGACTTTTCTGCGTTTCAGGTTTCCAGATAGTCCATATTACATAGGAGACTCTGCCAATTTTTTTTTCTAAATCTTGGTTAAGAGAGTTAACTCTAAGTTTAAGAATGACATTCGAGGANGTTACACCCCATAAATGTTAACGATTAGTGAGTGTACGCGTGGATTTGTGACAAATAAGAACAACTTGACACGTGTAGAAAAGCCTCGGAAGTGGGGTCGGACGGGGCCAACGCGCACAGGGCCAGCGCGACGCGCCAGCTAGTAGCTCACTGGCCAGCATGGCGCTCCAGGCATAGGGCTGCTATGACGGGTGCAATGCGGGGATATTATGGTGCCTTGGTCGGTGCAGGGTGCCCCCTGCCACCGCCCATGATATATATATAAAGCCCTCCTTTCAATTGTGATTCATTTCAAAGTTATTTCCTCAGCCAGAAGTGAGAAGACACAAAGATTTCAATTAGTTTTCATCCAATTACAGTATCAAACACGGTCCAAACTCAAATTAACTTTAGATATTGAGTTATAAACCTACAAGGAGCATTACTACAGAGTTAGTTTCTTGGAATATGCCCGACAAGTCGTAACCCCACCGAGCAAAAGTTGTCAGAATTGCTCCAAACTGATTCCTATACGATCACAGACAACAAGTAAGCATTTATCCCTTCTGAACCCTCAGGAAATTATAAGTTTTCGGCCGTATTTTATGTAGTTGAATTATAGTTGCTATTTGTATTAAAAGTTATCATTTTAAGACGAATTTGGTATTGAAATTAGTCTCTTTCTCCCTGTATTAAGGTTATAGTTGGAAAGAGCTATTGAATACAAGTAGAAACTCATCAGTTATTCGGGAAGAGGCAATTGAGGTATCTTAAGGCGAATTCCTTCGGCAAGTTAGTTTCTATAGCATTGTACTATAGTTTGAATCCTAGTAAGAGAGCCAGAAATATTATTTTTGCGAATAGCTATTGCTGTTAGCTGAGATCAGTACTCTATGTTTAGTTTGGGATTGACTTACCCCTGTATAGCCTTCCATGACCAACACCAGGGTTACTAGCTGTATCGTTGCCCGCCAGGGGCTATATGACGTTGCCTTGAGGAGTGATATGCTATCCCAAGGGACGACGATGAGGCCCAAGGGTCTCATAAAGTCCATTCCATGGCTGGACTATTATTTCTATGTCGTATCAACAGTACAACCCCATCGAGCCTAGTGCCCAGGATGTAGTTATCAGGAGTCTACCGGACTCAAACACAAGTACAGTTCAGGGGCCGAGCAGGCTCAGTTGTAGATCCAGGGGATTGGTAGGTTAGCTATAGTTATTAGTTGACTCTTTTTGACCTTGTAGGGGTGTATAGATTAAAGTGTACTCGCCAGGGCTTATGGGGGCCCCGAGTGGATTATTCTATGATGGTTGTACCTTTCAAGTTATGGGGGCCAGGTAAGATTCTTGTTTGCACTATTTACTGATAGATTATATAGTAGGAAGTTAAGTTAATAAGGTTATATCCCTATCCATTCCACTCAGTTACTTTTAGTTTCATCTTATGTTTTGTTCAGTTATTTTCAGTCACTGCCTTACATATTCGGTACATATTGTACTGACGCCCATCTTGGGGTGCTGCATTACTTGCCTGCAGGTGCAAAAAGAATCGGATTAGAATCTCCTTAGCTTTCAGCCAGAGTTAGTAGTACAGTTAGCTCCCCTCTTCCGAAGCTGATTAGTTAGAAGGTTTGCTCTTTGGATTGTATAGTATGGGTAGGTCGGGGCCCTGTCTTGACCATTATTCCACTTCTATAGGCTTGCAAATTTATAGTTTCCCTATGATTAGTTTGTTGTTGGCAGTGTGGGGCCTATATATGTTTTATTTTATGTGATGGTCGTGTGGGGCCTTATTTAGTTGTTAGATAGTGGCCTTGTCGGCTATAGTATAGTTATAGTTGTCTGATTTTCATTGCAGTTATAACTAGACAACATGGAGGTCTTGTCGGCCTGCATAGGATTCCATTTTATTGCTTGTTGTTGGTTAGATATTTTCATTTACAAGTGGCTATAGGGCCTTGTCGGCCGGAGGCTGTAATTACAATTGAGATATAGCTCGTTATTTTCTTGAATTAAGTTGCAGGCACGCATCAGATGTGCATAAGCCTAGCTAGGTCAGCCAGATTCCAGTGTGGCACCAGGTGCCAGTCATGTCTCCCAAGGTGGGGCATGACAAAAACTGCTTCTATGCTTTATCATCCCTTCAGGAACAGGAAAACTCAACCGGTATAGTGATTGGTATGTTACGTCTCTTTCAGATATATGTATATGCTTTACTAGATCTAGGAGCCACACTTTCTTTCATGACTCCTTATATTGTTGTCTAGTTTGATATTAGTCCAAAAATTCTCTTATAACCCTTTTCAGTCTCTACTTCAGTAAGGGCATTCAGGCTGATCCTCAAAAGATAGCAGCAATCAAGGATAGGCCAAGACCCACTTCTCCATTTGACATCAGGAGTTTCATGGGTCTATACAATTATTACATATGGTTCGTTGAAGGGTTCTCCTCCATTGCCTCCCTTTTGACCAAACTAACTCAAAAAAAGGTGAAGTTTCAGTGGTCTGATGCATGTGAGAAGAGCTTGCAGGAGTCAAAGACTTGACTCACTACAACCCTACTTTTGACTCTACCAAAAGGTTCAGATGGGTTTTTGATCTATTGTGATGCCTCCAAAGTTGGCCTTGATTGTGTTCTAATACAATATGGTAAGGTGATAGCTTATGCCTCCAGACAACTTAAGGTTCATGAGAAGAGCTACTCGATTCACGATCTTGAACTGGCAACGGTAGTATTTGCTCTAAAGATTTGGAGAAACTATCTTTATGGGGTTCATATGGATATTTTTACTGACCACAAGGGCCTACAATATGTGTTAAGTCAGAAGGACCTGAATCTACATCAGAGAAGGTGATTAGAGTTGTTGAAAGATTACGCCATGAGAATTTTGTATCACCCGGGTAAGGCCAATGTAGTGGTTGATGCTCTCAGTAGATTGAGCGTTGCTCATGTTGAGGATGATAAGAAAGAGCTGGTTAGAGATGTTCACATACATGCTAGGTTAGGTGTCCAGTTGGTTGACTTAGTAGAAGGTGGAGTTGTAGTCCAGAATGGGTAAGAATCTTCTTTAGCAGTGGAGGTTAAGTCAAAGCAGGATGAGGACCCAATTCTACCCAGGTTGAAAGAAATGGTCCTAAAGAAAGAGTGAAAGCATTCTTCAAAGAAGGAGATGGAGTGCTCCATTACCAGGGCAGGTTGTGTGTTCCAGATGTAAACGATTTGAGGCAGCGGATACTAATGGAAGCTCACAGCACTAGGTACTCTATCCACCCAGGTGGCACCAAGATGTACCGCGATCTACGAAAATTCTATTGGTGGAATGGCATGAAGAAGAACATTGCAGAATTCATGGCTAAGTGTCCAAATTGCCAACAGGTCAAGGTTGAACATCAGAGACCTAGGGGTATGACTCAGGATATTAGCATTCCCACCTGGAAGTGGGAAGAAGTGAACATGGACTTCATTACAAGTCTACCTCATGCTCGCTGATAGCACAACCCAATTTGGGTGGTTGTAGACCGGAAGACTAAGTCAGCACATTTCCTATCAGTAAAGACCACAGACTCAGCAGAGGATTATGCTAGAATGTACATCTGGGAGTTATTCAAACTATACGGGGTTCCCTTGTCCATAATTTCAGATAGGGATACCCAGTTGGCCTCGCACTTCTAGAAGTCATTTTAAAGGGACTTTGTACTCAAATCAAGCTCAGCACAGGTTTTCACCCACAAATAGATGGCCAGGCTGAGTGGACTATTTAGACCTTGGAGGATATGTTGATATCTTGTGTGATTGATTTCAAGGGCAGTTGGGATGATCACCTACCTCTCATCGAGTTTGCGTACAACAACAACTACCACTCCAATATTCAGATGGCCCCGTTCGAGGCATTATATGGTAGGAGGTGCAGATCTCCTATAGGATGGTTCAGGATTGGTGAAGCTACCTTACTAGGACCTGATTCAGCACATAAAGATATGCAGAAGGTTCATCTTATTAGGGAACGACCGAAAATAGCTCAAAGATGACAAAAATTCTATGTAGACGTAAGGAGAAGAAAGCTAGAGTTTGCTGTGGATGATTGGGTATATGTAAAATTTTCACCTATGAAAGGGATGATGAGGCTCGGGAAGAAAGGAAAGCTCATTCCTAGGTATGTTGGTCCTTACAGAATGTTGAGATACATTACAAATGTGGCGTATGAGCTGGATCTTCCTGTGGAGTTAGCATCGGTGCATCTAGTCTTTTATGTGTCCTTGTTGAAGAAATGCATCAGTGATCCGACTTTAGTTGTACCGATAGAAAGTGTTGGTGTAAAAGATAGCCTCTTTTATAAAGCGGTTCTAGTTCAGATTCTGGACCATCAGGTTCGTAAATTGAGGAACAAAGAGGAGGTAGTTTTGGTGAAAGTTTTATGGAGAAACCAGCTAGTTGAGGGAGCTACATAAGAAGCTAAAGCAGATATGATGGCTATATACCCTCTCCTTTTTCTTTCTAGCTCAGTTTTAGCTTCAGGTACAAGTTTCCTCCTTAGCACTCTATCTAGTGTCTTGTTAAGATCATGCCTATCAATTTCTTTCATGTCATAGCATGTGTTTATAGTTTATGAATTCAATTCAGTCATGTATTACAATCCGGAGTCGGTCACTCCGTCAGTTTTCAGTCTATAGTTCTTAGTTCTAGTATTGCAGCTCTTCCCTACCTTTTTTAGTGTAGTTTTACTTTATTCGAAGATGAATGTTCCCAAGGGGGAGAGATTGTAATACCTCAGACCTACAAAGTGAAATATTGTAGCAAAAGAATAAAGTCACAGACCTGGTGCTGGGGGACAGGAGAAGTGACGGCTCGTCACACCTTTGACGGTGGATCTGACAGTCATCAGCTAGGCAATGAACCATCACTTTTACCATCAAGGTCCAGTCCCTTTAGCATATGGGCGATGGAGGTCCTGATGGATCGTCAAGTGAGTGATGACCCATCAAGGAAACCGTCACTTAGGACAGAAGTTAAGGCCATTCTTGTTAAGGAAGGACGGAGGGTCGATGGACCTTCAGGTGTGCGACAACTCGTGAAGCTGACCATCACTTAAGGAAAAATTTTGGGCAATTCTGTTTAAGCCCAATGGTGGAGACGACGAATGATGTGGCCCGCATCGAGTGCCAATAATTTGACGACTCTTTTTCATATCGAGCGCGTCCGCAAGTGTACGGGTCGTGCAAGTAATATAGTGGCTCTTTTTAAGAAC
>JACEIK010001267.1:11736-21767 GCA_018107945.1 Datura stramonium
TATATAAAATCACATGAAAATGTATAAAATAACTTAGACAACACGACTAATTTAAGTTGTAAAGCTTATCACGGGCATGATATTTTTGCCCGTGATCAACGAACTGTCAGGATTGGGATGGCCCATCACTTGTTTCGTCATACATACAACAACCTAGAAATTTTAGATTTCTAAATATTTTCCCAGCGGTAGTTTCATACATTTCCACTCTTTTAGTCCCTAAACTATGTCGTTTTGGGTATGTTTTCAAGGTAATCGATCCTCCCCCCTCATTTTCCCCTCATTGTGTCAAAACACCGTAGTAGTATCCAAGATTTTTCCCTCAAGCAAGAACTAGGGCTCTTTGTCAGTTGCAGAAATTCAAGCTTCTTCACAAGGGATTTCTTCTCCAAGTATGTGGGACTTCAGAAAAGGTTTCCTTTCACCCTTGTGTCCCAAGATCTTCAGTAATCCTAGACTTAAAATCTTAGGAATCATGACCTAGAGTTTCTCTCTAGTTGTTGAAATTCCTTATCCTCTCAATGTTTTAAACTTCCAGGCCTAGTATTATGTTATACCTTGAATGTTATTTTGACTTGTAAAATGCCTCCATATTCTCAATTTCTAGCATGACTCTTGGGTTGATTCTTCTATGATTTAAGAGTTGGTCTAATGCTATATTTTCCATAGAATATTATTTGAGCATAATCCTCAGCGTGTATGTTTCAAATTAAAGTTAGCATTTTCTAGATTTTAAATACACTTAGAATTGTCAGCTGATTAGTTTGACTCTTTATCAATCTATCATTGAATTTAGTATTTCAATTATTAGGTCCCTTAGGCTCTGAGGACACTTCCAGACAAGTAGTTCTAACTTAGCCTTAGGACATAAGTTTCGAGCTAATCAATGTAGTTAGGTATATTTAGGATTTCAGTTGGGAGTTGTACTTAGCTCTGAGTGGGCCAGGGTTCAGCGCACCTAGGTTCCCAGAACTGCGTGGCACCATAGGATTTACCCAAATGGTTCTTTCAGTTAGTGATCACACAACTCAGTTATTGTATTCTGGCAAGTTTGGTGGGCCTTATCGATGGGGAGTAAACATTGAACTCCACGCTTAGCTCATGTGGTCATATATTGGTTACAGTATCTCCCATAGTATATAGAACAGTCATAGCCTTCTGTCTAGTTCAGTCTTCCAGGTTTCAAGATATGCTTATGACTTTTGGTCAGTTATTAGTTCTTGATATGCTTATGACTTTTGGTCAGTTATTAATTCTTGATATGCTTATGACTTTTGTTCAGTTATTAGTTCTTACAATATTATCATATTTTCTCATTCCTTTTAGTACTTACTATGTCAGATATGGTCATTGCATGTCTTGTCAATACAGTTTATGTATTATCAATATTCATATATTTTTTTATATCTCACATATTCATTACATTCAAAGTACTGAAGCATACCTTCCATGCTATATCATTTTATGATATAGACTCAGGTTCCCAGGCCCAGCAGCATGGTTAGTTCTCCATCAGGTTCAACATAGTAGTACTCTTTTGGTGAGTCCTCATCTTTCAATGATCGGAGTAGTTCTTTCTAGTTTATCATCTATATCAGTTCTTTAGACTTTGGAGTTAGCTGGGGATTGTCCTAGCAACTCATCTTTAGTAGAGGCTTTCAGACATAGTTATGGTATTCTGTTATTTACAATTATGTAGAGTTTTGGAGTATTGATATTTCCTGTAATGAATGATGTTTGTGCTTCCGCTCAGTTTCTATTTAAATTCCAATATGTTAGTGCTATGATTATCTTGGGGTCACTTATGACTCTAAGTACCGTGTTGCGTTCAAGGTGTAGACTCAGGTCATAACATTTTAAAAGAGATGAGGTAGATCTAAGCTCATGTTGAAGAAAGTTATCTTGGACCTATTATCTCTAGGGATATGTCACGACCCAAGTAGCCATGATTGGAACCCACACTAATCTCCTCGGTGGGCAAAATAATGTGTCCCAACTGACATGCCCCATTTCAGCATTCATACTATTAAATAAGCACTCTTAAAAGTAAAAGAAACAGAAGTCTTGTAACAATAAAAGGAACTACTTGCAACATCTATATATTACATTCCTAGATACTGAAAGTTATTGTTCTTGAGGACATCAATCTAACCATAGTCTACGAGGAATAAAAAAAGAAAAAAATGAAATTCCATGTCTGAACAAAAGACATCTTCTTTCAGGAGGAATTGCATCAGTCTGGAAAGAAAATCAACTCACCCTCAATAACTCGCCACTGCCTCTACAGATGGGGTTGAGTAGAACTTTTTGGATCGTAGTGTGCACTCAGAAAATAAGTACAGGAGTAGCATCAGTACGACACAATGTACTAGTAGGCATCATCAACCAACCTCAAATAATAATGTATATACATGTAAAACAAACAACATACTTTCACAGAAACAGATAGTCATCAGATAACATGAATTCTAGAAATAGTCAGAGTAAGGTGTTAAGCTGGCCTGCTCACTGGATTAGGCCTCACTGCAGCAGTGGTTGCGGTCTCGCCACAATGGTAAGGGTACTGCTGCAGTGATACTGCATATGCAGTAACTCGACTCTATTGACCACCTTAAATTCTCACTTAGCAATTTAGTTCATCAACTCTGTATGATTTATACATAGCTATAATTTCAATAGTCAACGAATATACAATTGAATCATCAATAATAAATTCATTAACTCTTCACAGACTCATACATGAATTTACAAGTATAAACAAGTACATCAACATTACAACCACTTATAAACTACGCATGCAAGGATTTCAGTTTCACCTGGTTCTCATACTTCCTGACCAATGTTTAATCTTCGGGTCCTGTCTTGGTATTGTACCATCAGTGATGTGCCAGGCACACGCCTCTGTCATATTACCATATAACACTCAACACTGATCACTACTATACACACATGCCAGAGGGTCTTATTTCTACCCTTCCAGTCATGACTTGCATGGGACTCTAGAAATCCAGGTATGTGTGTGGTACCCGCTCTCACTCATCTGCTCATCTGGATGCTCTTCTCGAACATGACCCACTCAATCATAATCGCTCATCTGGATTCTACCCTCGGGCACGAGCCACTTATATCAGGATAAAGCATGTTATCCACTTTCATTCTCCTATTCTATATTTTATCAATCAGTCAATTAGTATGACTCTTTAGAGGCATCAAGTTGCACTCATGAACTTTGTTATATTTACCAATATTTAACCACTTACATGGCAATTTTAAAGAACACATACAACATCTCAATGATCCTCAATTTCACAGCACCATTTATTAACATTCATCATCTCAAGCTCACTTTACAAACATATTTAACACTTCATCATATTAGCAACAATTAGTGTCTGAAGACCAATTAAGCATGTTTTGACTCAACACATATACACACATCATTATATAAAGTCTAACTCCATATAAAATCATAACCTACCTCGATTGCCGGAAGAGAGGATTCATCTATTTTCTAGGAGCTTTTCTTTTTTGTAAAGCCTCCGAACGTTCAAAATCTAACACAAGTAAAGGAAAATCACATTCAATAATCTACACTTTAATCGGGCCTAGAATTTTGATTCTACCCCCATTCTACCTGATATCACGGTGAAATTCAATATTCCAAGGGTTAATTTATCATGTTCTATCCCCACATAGGTTATCCCAACTTGTTCCAGGAAGTTTTTACTCCAAAATCCTTTTAAATCAATTCTAATGCAAAAAAGTCCAACCTTTATCGAATTCTAGGTCTCAAACCATGGTTGAAGATGTATTCTATAGTCACATTCCTCCTAGAAAATGTTAATTACCCAGTTTTAGGCCTAGAATTCAACACCAACCATTTTTCTTAAAGGTTTTTTTCTTAGAAAACTCCATCTAAGATCACTTAGTGATTCTAGAGTGTGAGGAAATCAAAAAGGGGAGAGAACTCATTAAGAAACTTATCCTGGGAAGAATAGTAGCCTCAGCTTATGAATAATCATCCTAACTTTTCTCAAAAATCGTGCCTTAGAGTTATGGGTGAAAAACTCAAAATTCTAATTGAAACTGTCATACTACCTCCTGTCGTTCATTGCAGCGGTTGTATTTTTGCTACAACATACCCTCTATGGCGACTAGGACCCCACCAAGGTGGATCCAACAGTTAGTCCTTCTTTCACTCTATGGTGAAACTCCGATAGTCATGACGATCTCGCTGCAATGGTACTCCCACCGCTGAGGCGGTCCCCATTAATTAGTAGCTGGAAAATTTCCTGCACATTTTCCATTCCTCAAACCCAAGTCTAAATCCAACTCCCCCAATACTTTCCACCATATACCTAGGCGAAAATAGGGTATTCTGGACTTAATTCCCCCGTAAAAATAGACATGTCATTACATTAGATACCAATTGAAACACCGTTTGTCCCGAAAATGTCAAAGAAAGCAAGAAAAAGGAAATACATGACTCAACAAACAACCGCAGATATTAGTCTTACAAGTCTGCTTCGATCTCCCTAGTGGCTTCCTCGACTAGACAATTCTTCCATTGGACCTTTAAAGCCGCGAGCTCCTTCGATCTCAAATTTTGGACCTCCTTGTCTAATATAGCCACTGGCTCCCTTCATAAGACAAATTCTCATCAAGCAGCACTGAATCCCATCGAGTGATGTAAGAACCATCCGTATTATATTTCTTCAACATGGATATATGAAATACTTGATGTACTCAAGACAAACCTGGAGACAAGGCCAGTTCATAAGATACCTCTCCCATACACCGAAGGATTTTAGAAGTCCCAATGTACCTCAGGCTGAGCTTGCCCCGCTTTTCAAACCACATCACCCCCTTCATGGGGGAAACCTTGAGCAAGACTTGCTCTCACACCACGAACTCCATATCTTTCACCTTCTAATCTGCATACTTCTTTTGCCTTCTTTGAGCTGCCAAGAGCCTTTCCTAAATTATCCTAACTTTCTCTAAGGAATCTTTTAACAAATCAGTGCCCTATGGCCTCACCTCGAACACATCGAACCAACTGATAAGGGATCTACATTTTCTCCCATATAAGGCTTCAAATGGCGTCATGCCAATTCTTGAGTGATAGTTGTTATTGTATGCAAATTTTGCCAAGGGTAAGAATTTATCCCAATGACTGCTAAACTCAATCACAGAAGCCGAGAGCAAATCCTCCAACACTTGGATCGTCCTCTCCAACTTTCCATCCTTCTGCGGGTGAAATGTCGTACTCAAGTCCATCCTAGTGCCAAGTTCAGCCTGCAAGGTTCTCTAACAATTAAAAGTAAACTACGTACCTCTGTTTGGGATAATCAACACTAGCACCCTATGCAACTGAACCACCTCCTTCACATATAATTTGGCCAACCTCTCCGCATTGTAAGTCACCCGGACTAGTAAGAAATGGGCATACTTAGTCAGTCTGTCAACAATTACCCAGATTGAGTTGAACTTCCCTGTGGTCTTTGGAAGGCCAAACTGAAACCCATAGCTATTCGCTCCCATTTTTATTTCAGGATGGGCATTCTATGGAGTACTCCCCTAGGCTTCTGATGCTCATACTTCACTTGCTGGTAGTTAGGCATTAGGCAACATGCTCGATGATGTCTCTCTTCATCCTGCTCCACCTATAGTGTTGCTTCAGGTTCTGATATATCTTGGTGACTCTAGGGTGTATAGAGTACCTCATGTTGTGAGCTTCTGATAAGATGGTTTTAATGATATCACCAACCCGAGGAACACATACACACCCCCTTATCCTTAACACCCTCTGTCTTCTATCATCACTTCCTTAGCTTCCCCTCATAAGACTGGGTCACGAATCTTACTTAGCTTTGCATCCTCCAACTGCCTGGATTTACTTTATCTAGCAGCAATGATCAAGCCTCTACACTAGCCAATATTCCACCCGACTTTGCCAACATAAGTCTTATAATGCTATTGGCCAATGTCTGAACTTCTCTGGCCATTTAACTTTGGGAAGCTTCCAAGCAAACCAAACTACACATACTTACAGCTTTCCAGCTTAACGTATTTGCCACAATATTAGCCTTCCCCGGATGATACAGGATCATGCCATCATAGTCCTTAAGTAGTTCCATCCATCTTCGTTGTCTCAGGTTAAGATCTTTCTGGGTGAATATGTGTTGTAAGTTGTGATGGTTCGTGAACACCTCACAACGGAATCCATATAGGTAATGCCTCCAGATTTCTAAAGCGAATACTAGTGCTGCTAATTCCAAGTCATGCATGGGGTAGTTCTTCTCATGAACTTTCAACTGCCTTGAAGCATACGCAATGACCTTGTGTTTACTGAATCAACACAACACTCAAGCTAGACCATAAGGAATCATAATAAACCACAAACTCTTTACCTTTCACTGGTTGTGCCCAGATAGGGGCCGTGGTCAACAATGTCTTAAGTTTTTAAAAGCTATCTTCATACTCCTATGACCACTAGAATGATATATCTTTTTGATTCATTCTCGTTAATTTAGAGGAAATGGCCATAAAATCTTTCAAAAACCAGTAGTAATAACTGGCTAGCCACACAAAGCTACGGACCTCTGACACCACAGTGGGCCTAGCCTAATTCTGAATTGCTTCCACCTTCTGTGCATCCACATTGATCCCTTTCTTAGAGACAATGTGCCCTAAAAAGGACACCGATGTCAACAAAAATTCACATTTACTAAACTTTGCATATAACTATTTCTCCTTTAGAAGCGCTAACACAACCCTCAGATGATTTTCATGTTCCTACAAAGTATTGGAATACACCAAAATATCATCAATAAAAATGATTACAAAGGAGTCCAGATAGGGGTTGAAAATATCATTCATCAAGCTCAGGAAAGCAGCTGTAGCATTAGTGAGTCTGAATGACATGACCAGAAACTCATAATGCCCATACCTGGTTTGAAAGGCTATCTTCGAAATATCCTCGACACGGATTTTAAGTTGATGGTAACCCAACCTCAAATCAATCTTCGAGAACACTGCTGCAGCCTGAAGCTGATCAAACATGTCATCTATTTGGGGAAGAGTGTACTTATTTCAAATGGTAACTTTATTCAGTTGATGATAGTCAATACACATCCGCACGCTACTATCTTTCTTCTTCATAAATAACACAGGGGCACCCCAAAGAGAGGCACTCAGATGAATAAACCCCTTACTAATCAACTCCTGCAATTGCTCCTTGGGTTCTATCAACTGTGTTGGCACCATTCTATATGGCGGTATAGAATTAGGTTGGGTTCTTGGCTCTAAGTCTATTGAGAAATCAATATCGCAGTCTGGTGACATACCAGGAAAATACGCGGGAAACACCTCTAGGAACTTACAAACTACCAAAACAGACTCAATAGAGGGACCCTTCGTACTGGTATCCTGAATGTGGGATAGGTAAGCCAAACACCCGCTCCCTATTAATTTTCGAGGACGAGTATATGAGATAAGCTTCTTAGGAGAAGGGCTACAATTCCCTTTCCACTCCATTCTATACATCCCTAGCATCGATGTGGTGACTATCTTAGCATGGAAATCCAAAATGGTATGCTAGGGAGACAACTATCTCATTCCTAGGATAACGTCAAAGTCTACCATGTTTAAGATTACCAAGTCTACTCGAGTATCATAATCTATAAATCCCACTATCAGACACGATAAACTCTATTCACAACTACAAAATCTCTGTGGGAGTAGAAACGTGAATCAGGGCACCAAGAATAACATAAAAAAAGTTCAACCCCGCAGTAAAGTAAGCAAACACATATGAAAAATAGAAACATGATCAAATAAAGCAGTAGCCATTCTATCACATACTAGAATAGTATCTGTAATGATTTCTTCTAAAGGCTCTTCCTCTGGTCGACCAAAAAATGCATATAAATGAGCCTAACTACCTGTCTGAGACCCACCCCTGTTGGATTGTGTACCCCCTCTGCCAGATTGAGTACCACTATTTCCCATTTGAATACCCCCTCTGCCAGGCTAAGCTCTACCTCTACCCGCTGAGTGACTTCCTTTTCCATGTTGAGGGTGATCCTAGCTGAATGCATGATGTGTTCTAAGTTTTCAATACTTACGACACTTAAAACTGAGAAAATAACATGGACTTAGTTATGTTTATATGGATATAAGAAATTTTCACTTTGATTTAAAGGAAAATAAGTGTTGGAGCAAAAATATGCAAAAGAAGCCTAAATGTGTAGAAAATCAGTCAACTACAAGTCTCAGTACGAGCCGTACCTTGATTGTATGAGCCGTATTGAGAACAACGGTGAAAGTCAGAAGGATAGATTAAGAGGAAGGCAACATACGACTCTTAGTACGAGCTGTACCAAGATGGTTCGATCCATAACAAGAGTCGTGGAATTGTTCAGAGAAATTTGCATAAAGGCAGTCTCTTGGTACGTATGGACTCAAGGATCATAGCACTAACATATGACCCGTACCATGAGCTGTGGTGACATTCAGAAGATTATTCAAGACTTGGCAGAACTTCAGACACAGCTAGTAGTACGAGTCATAGGAGGAAGGTACGAGGCATATCACAACACTCGTGAAAAACTTCAGAAGATGTCAGAGTTCTCAGGGCATAACCACAGATGCATTATACGACTCGTAGGGCTATGGTACAAGTTGTACTAGCCTGCCAACACTTAGACAAATTTGCAGCAACCAAGGATGTGCGAGAAACAGGTATGACCCGTACAATCCTGCTATGGGTTGTAGATTCAGTCATGACACAGTCGGCGCCAGATATGAAAAATTCCCTGTTAGCTTAGGAAAAGGTTCCTAATGTCTTTATAAATGATGAGTTGGTAATTTACCAACTCATTAGACTCTAAAACTTGATTTTTTATCTAGTTACCGAGTTGATTATGTGGATTTTATGCCTTTTTTACTTTTGTTGTGTGCAGATGCCTAAGTTTGAAGAAAAGAGAAAAAATGGAGTAAAAAGAAGGAAATGAGTATAAGAGGCGAATCGCAGGTGTTAACCAGCGAAACGCCGGTTAAAAGTTGAAGGTCACTGCCTCAAGGGAGGAATTTTACCAGTGATTCACGAGTCACCAATGGCAAGACGCCGGTGCAGTCGCCAAATAACACTCAGAAAATTCTAGATTTGACATTGAGGATTCGGCGATTCATGGATTGGCATCGGCGAAATGCCGGGTGAACCACCGAAGTTCCCTGGAAATGAATGCAGAAGAAGAGCAAGTATCTGGCGGTTCACGAATTTCATTGGCGAACCGCTGGTACCGTCACCGGTTTCAGAACTATGCTTTTAAGGGTATCACAGTCCATTGCTGAAAAAGAAAGGAAAAGTACCCTACTTTTTATGGTATAAATAGAAAGAGAAGTACTTTTAAAAAGCAGAGAAAAAGAGAGAGGAAGAAGATATAGAGTTAGAGAGATTGAGAGAAAAGCCAAGTACACATCACATCATTATTTCCTCTTTTAGCTGAAGACAATCTCTTAGTTGATAAAGGGATTTTGATTGAAATTTGTAGAAGATACTCTGCTCTATTTTCTTCTTTGATATTATTAAGTTTCAGTTGTAGCAAAGGATAATTATGTTTTTGATTTATTTACTCTTCTTATTAAATTCACTGATGCTATTAATGATTGTGTTTTTGAATTTCTTAACTATGAGTAGCTAAAATCATTAATTAAAGGTATGTGATGATGAATACTTAATTGGATCGGGTATTTCTAGAGTCAACTTCATAATGTATAATTAAGTGTAAATCTATTGGATTCCCTTCAATCTATTAACGAAGATCCATTGATGATGATATGGATCTATCTATACTTACTTGATTGTTGCTTGAGAGAGAATAATTAAGTATTGGAAAGGAATCTAGTAGTGTTTATGGATAAGAGAGTGTAAAATTAAGCTAGTAATAGTTGAAATTACTTTCTCCTTCCTAATTGGCAGCTGATAGCTAGGAATAGTGAAGTTGTTGATCCAAATCAATTCGGGTGAG
>JACEIK010001267.1:26242-40680 GCA_018107945.1 Datura stramonium
TGGCCTCGTCGGCTTATTGTTGCTTGGTTTAGCACACTAATTGCCTTGGTTGCATTTCGATTATTTACCCCGTATTGTTGAGACCTTATGGGTCCAGTTTGTTATTCAGTTGATTATGACAGGTGTCCTGGATGGCCTAAGTGTTATAGTTACAGATGTCATATAGTCGACTTCTCGATCAATCATGAATCAAGTGTCAGTTGTGCCCTACCCCAGTTTTGGGGCATGAAATTAGGATCTCACCACTTCATGAGCCATCACTCCCTAGAAGGAGATAGCTAAGTGGAGGGGAACATGCAACTTGAAGAAGATAATGCGGTGATGCCGGAAGTTGTAGGAGCCATTCACCTACCACCGGTAGTAGGGAATTCAGTGTTCCATGTTACTAGCACCATGTTTTACTTATTGCAAATGAAAGGGATTTTCGGCGGCAAACCAAGCGAAGATGCAAATCGGCACTTGAGTAATTTCTTAGAAATTTTCCAGCCTTTCAACATCACAAACATTAGTCAAGAGTCAATCAGGTTGAGACTCTTCCCTTTCTCATTGACGGGGGAAGCAACAATGTGGCTGGAGGAACTTCCTCCGGGGTGTATTACTTTGTGGCAAGAGTTAACCGAGGCTTTACTGGATCGGTTTTTCCCTCCCTCAAAGATGTTACAACTGAAGGATGATATCACAAACTTCCGACAAGAACAAGGAGAACCTTTGCATGAAGCATGGTTAAGGTTTAAAAAGAAGGTTTCTCTTTGCCCAAATCATGGATTAACGGATGGAGTACTTCTCCAAAGCTTCTATAGGGCCCTTGATTCAATCGACAAATTCGTTGCCAACAACCTAGCTGGTGGTTCAATTATGGACCAAACATATGGGTTAGCCAAAGCGCTCCTTGACCGAATCACAAAAACCAACAGGGCTTGGCCCACAAGGGAGACAAGTGTGTCCACTCATGAGATCAGCTCAAGTGCATTGGCGGCACAGTTGCGAAAAAAGGATGATGAGCGAGATGAGACTCTTGCAAAGATGATGACACAATTAGAACTGATGACCAAGCATGTGATGGGAGCAGGTCTGAAGGTAGTAAATGTTGTGGGAATGCAAGGTCCCCTGCAATGTGAAAGGGAGCCTTCACCACCAAGATATGACGAAGAATGTCAATATATGGGTAACCAAATGGGAGGGCCTTGACCTAGCTTCCAAGGGGAAAACCAAGGCCCATGGCGCCCAAGGGATGATAACCAAGGATGGAAAAATCGTGAGCAACAAGGATGTCCCAAAAGGAATGAGAGGTGGAGCAATAGAGAGCCAAACCAAGAAGGTGATCGCTACCATAGAAGTTCAAATCCATATATTCCACCTCCCAAGATTATAAATCCTCAAAACCAGTTAGGAGTAAGTGATGCGGTTAGCTCAAAAATCAAAGAAATGATTTCAAGAGTTTTGAAGAAGGTGGAGTCAACTGAAAGTGGGGTGAAAGAATTAATAAGGGAGGTGTCTAACCTCACTCAAATAGTGAGTTCACACTCCGCATCCATCAAGCATTTGGAAGCTCAAATGAATCACCTATCGGCCCAAATGAGCCCTAGAATGAAGGGAACATTACCTAGTGACACAATGCCTAATCCGAAGAAAGATGGTCAATGTATGGCTATTGTCACTAGAAGTGGAAAGAGGATTGGAGATGCCCCAGGAAAGCCTAGTGAGGTGGAAATCCCGAAAGTAGTTGATGAAGATGAGGTTGATAAAATGCCAATGACTCCGGAGAATGAAGAAAACATTGAGGAAGAAATAGAGGAAATGGATGATGAGATCCACATTCAAGTTGATGATGAAGAGGCAGGCATGAAGGTCCCGATTGATGATAGAGTTGAATCAAGAATCCCACCACCGTATCCACAACGGCTTACCAAGAAAAAGGAGGATCAGTTTAAGAAGTTTGTTGACATGTTTAGAAAGTTATCCATAAACATACCATTAGTGGATTCTTTGATCCAAATGCCCGGTTATGCAAAGTTTATGAAGGATTTGTTGAAAAAGAAGAAGGTGGTTGATGCTGGAAATAAAGAGAAAACACACCATTGTAGTGCGGTAATAATGAGCAACCTTGCCCCAAAAAGGGAAGATCTCGGAGCTTTTACAATTCCATGCATGATTGGGATTTCTATGTTTAAGAAGGCTCTATGTGACCTCAGTGCAAGTATAAATCTGATGCCCCTGCTCATTTTTAAGAAATTAGGCCTCGGAACCACGAAACCGACATCGATGCGGCTACTAATGGAAGATAGGTCAATAAAAAGACCAATGGGGGTGCTAGAAAATGTACTGGTGTGAGTGGACGTTCATTCTTCCGACTGATTTTGTTATTCTGGATTGTGACATGGATGTGGAAGTTCCCATTATTTTGGGAAGACCTTTGTTGGCTATCGGGAGAGCAGTGGTAGATGTGGAGCTTGGAGAGTTAAAATTTCGAGTTGGTAGTGAGGAATTCACCTTCAAGGTATGTTCCTTAGCTGGAACTCCACCCGAATGCAAGGTGATTGGAGTATTGCAAAATAATGATGAGGATAAGGGATTGAAGCTGAGGAAGACGAAAGTAGATGATGACCCATCGAAAATTAAGAATTGAAAAAAGAATACATCGCGATGATAAATAAGGTGCTTCTTGGGAGGCAACCCAAGTGTTTATTGAATTATTTGATGTTTTTGTTATTTTTGTTTGTGTAGGAACTGAGAAATGAAAAGCAAAGTAAGAAGAAAATCAGGAAGAAAGAACAAGCGAACTGCCGGTCCAGAAACGTGGATCGCCGAGGATGATGGAGCTCAAAGAAGAAAGCTGCAACTTGAACTGACGAACCTGCGGGCCACCGGAAAACTGCCGAACCAAATTCATGGGTAGCCGGTGTATTACCTGCCTGAAGTAGAAGACCTAAAGCTAAACCATAGATTCAGCAAATGACTGGCGGAATGCAAATGCAATTCGCGAACCGCCGGTACATCGCCGGCTGGAACCAAAAAATTGCGCAC
The DNA here is from genome assembly GCA_018107945.1 of Datura stramonium. Lineage (NCBI taxonomy): Eukaryota > Viridiplantae > Streptophyta > Magnoliopsida > Solanales > Solanaceae > Datura > Datura stramonium. The sequence continues at coordinate 29,267 of JACEIK010001267.1, forward strand.
AATTCAAGATGAGGTAAGGCACATCGGCGAACCACCGAAAGGAATCATCGAATCGCTAGTGTAGCGCCGGACGGGGCCGTACTGAGTAAAAAAAAGTGGAATTTAAAAAGACTGGCCCACAAAATCCCAAATACTTACCCAGTCAGCCTATGATGCAAATATTCCCATAGCTCCCCTTTTGTCCAATATTTTTATTTCCATTTCTGTCTCTCCATTACCCAACATCCTCAATTCCCTATATTCTTCCATTTTTCTTTTTCCACCTTTTCACCTTCCAACTTCCCACCGACGCACCCACATTAAACTCCCCACTCTCCACCTATAAATACCCATCCATATTTCACCATCAAAATCACTTCACTCATACTATCTACTCTATACTCACCTGAAGGTGCCACTATCTTGAGCTATTTTCCTTGAGGTTAGAGGAGTGTGCATATAGTCTCCCAATTCGGTAATATTTCTCTTGCCCCTGTTTAAATTTTATTATAGGCACCTGATTCTGTAGGAGTAATATTTCACTTTCATTCTTTTTGAAATCTTGAATGTATTATACTTGTAAATGGAGTGGATATGTGTTTTTGTGATGAAATTATGAAAAGGGTGAAGTCTGAGTAACCCATTTACATCTAGCACAATGTTTTGCCTGATGATAGACTGAGTGACACCAATCTTAAGGGCTAAACGTCATGAATATGTGTGAATGGAGTATAGTTGTTGGTATTATGTTTGTTTTGAATGTGTTTTAATGGGTTTTTATGAGTAATGAGTTGTAATTTGGGACAACAGGGGTCGGCAATTCGCCAGTCAGATTTGGCAAAATGCCGTTTGGGGTGCCGGTTCACTCAGAAATTGGTCCTGGCTACTGAGTGAATCCGGTGCTATGTCGGCAGCTCGCGAATCGTGACCGGTGAAACGCCGCTTGAATCGCCAAAAATGGCTTGATTTTCCCCAATGATTTGTTAAGCATCGGCGACCAGTCGGCGACTCGCGCATTGTCTTTAGCTAACCGCCGATTGTCCGCCAGTACCACCTTCTCTTTGAATGATTGTTTGATTTTCCTTTGCTTCTTAGTTCTTCTTTAGACTAGTTTATTTTCTTGTAAATTCTACTTTAGTGTCTTGTCACTAACATACCTCTTGCAGAAACACAAATCATGTCTCCTCCTAGAGCACCGACAAACAAAAGGCCCCTACTTCATCTACTAGCAAGGGCAAAGGCAAAGCCAAGGCTACTCCACTACGGGCCAACACGAAGAAAGCCGTCATTCTCTGTGTTCCGAATATGAAGGAACACTATATCATCTTCTAGGGACACTCTATCACGGTGGAGAAGAGGTTTGACTTGGCTGGGTTGAAAGGTGATTTCCCTAGTATCACCGAGCAGTTCACCCACCGACAATGACATGCATTTGCCAACCCTTTGCCACCATACTACCCCATCCTTATCATAGAGTTCTATGCCTCCTATCAGGCCTACCAAGAGAGCATGCAACATCGGGGTAAAGTGGATGAGTTTCCCTGCTTGCCTTCGGTGATGATTCATTGGGTGGAAGGTAATATCACCTCGGCTACTAAAATTATCTGTTTTGGAAGATGAAATAGACTCTGCTATGGAGTTCATGGCACGGGTGGCCAATATGAAAGATCAGTATGTGTGGGTGGCTCACATTATTACTGCTGATACTCCTCTTTGGGCCTCCATGGGTGCTGAATCTCTCTCCATGATTTGAAGTTCGAGGCCAAGCTATGGCTGGACTTTATTTGTTCTCGCATCATCCATTCAAAGAATGAGCAGCGGGTAACCATGGAGGCAGCCATCCTGATTGCTTGCATTATGTCGGCGGTCCCCATCAACTTTGGCAAAATTGTAGCTTAACACATGAAGAAGAAGGCTCGGTAGTCCAGCACTTCCATGCCATATGCTGTTTTGATCTTCCAACTTTTTGCAGCAGCCGGAGTGCCTCTTTTTCTGGATGAGACTCCTTCCTCTGCTCTAGGAGTGATTACCATTAATAGGAAGAGAGAAACTGAGGCACCAGTGAAATGGAAGTGCCTGCAAGCCTTCGGCGTACAAGAAGAAGCCCTCTCCCACGGGTCAGCCTAATCTCCAATCGCCCCGGAATCCAATGTGCCCTAGCCTGACATGTGAGGCCAAGAATCGGGTGACATACCCCAGCAAAGAGTTTCTCCACCTCCCCAATATTCTAGTCAAGTGGTCTCCATCGCCTTATGGATATGAAAAACTCACAGAAAGCCAACTTCAACATTTGGCTAAGAGCCTCCCAGCACTCATTGCCAAAAAAATCAAGAAGGAGCTCAAATCATTGTATGAGAATGTCGCCACTTTTTGTAAGAGGGTGGATGCAGTAGAAGGGGCAGTCACGTCCTTTCGAACTGAGGTGCAGGAGTGAAAAAATTGGACTTCAGTTGAAGTGCCCGACATGAGTGCTTTGGATGTTGTAATGGCTACTCCGTCTTTAGCTTGGGGGCCAATTGATGACTTGTTTGAAGGGTTGGGTGATGATTTTGCTGGGCTTGGTGATGCTAGTGGAGGTGATGTTGGTGACGCTGAGGCTGATAGTGAAGAGGAGTGACTCGTTCGGGGAGTTCCTTGTCCCTTCTCCAGTTGTTCTTTATGCATATTTACATTGGGGACAATGTATTATTGTAAGTGGGGGGAGGGATGAGCGTTGTTGATAGGGGGAGATTTGTTTCTTAAAAAAATCTTGATTTATTTATTTATTTTGAGTTTGAGTAAGTTCAGCCTTTGTCGGGCTATTGTGATTAATGGTTTCCCTTGTCGGGCGTGTTTTGTTTTATGAATGAATTGGTTTGTGTCTTTTTTGAATGGTAATTAGTGACTAAATGGGGTCTTTGATTGTAAGTATCATCTTTTGAAAATCTCGAATGATATGACTCCAAAATTGTGTTTCTTTTGCGCCACTGTAAATAGAAGGGTAGAAATTAAAGCTCCTAAGGTTTTCTTTTGAACATGATTCTTTCCCAAGGAGCAATTATTTTATTTTATTTTAGTTATTTTTTGTGTCGAACCGGGTTAACTTTTCCTGATGATGGATTGAGTGGCGACATTCTTAAGGAAAATGCCACGTCACTTTGAGTTTGTTGTGAAGTTGTTTTAAGAGGCACCAACTAAAATTTTTCTTGTGTTGAAATGAGAATGTGAAAACAAGGGCATGAAGATGAAGATAATAAGCAAATGTTGACACCGTAGTATAGTAATCTTGGTTGTACATTGTAAATTCCCTGCTTGACTTATGATGTTTGCTTGCTTGATGTCCTAATGTGATGTTTTGTTTGGGAAAATGACTCTTGTAGACCCTATTAGGGTGATTCTTTGTGTGGAGAGGATAATCTTGTGCATTACATCTTGTCTAGAACTTTCCCTAAATGTGATTCAAGGAGAAATCCTAGATGTAGTTGCACCTAGAAAATGAGTTTAGGCCCTCAGTTGTCTAGTCACTTCGACCATACGCCCTCCATGATCATTAATCCTTTTTAGCCAATTTTGAGCCTTAAAAACTTTCCTTGGCAACCACATTACAAGCCTCAAGACCATTCTTAATACCTCTTTTGGACCCCATTCTCCCTAAATGCTAATGACAAGATAAGTGTTGAAGTAAGACTCAAGGCCTAAGAAGAAGGGAATGAGAAAAACAAGTGTGGAAAATGAGGCAAGAGCCTAAGTTTGGGGGTATGCAAAACAAGGGGGGAAATACAAGAATCATAGTGTGAAGGGAACATCACCTTTTTTCCAAGTGCGCAAAAAGATGAATAAGAAAAAGGACTATTTGTGTGAATTGGTGTTCCCTCTTGAGGTAATAAGGTTAGTGGTAGAAACAAAAGAGGGGTTATAAGAAAGAGTATTAAAGAAATAAAAGGCAACAACAAGAAGAGAAATAAAAAGAAGGTTGAGTTAGAAAAATTGATGTAAGGCATGTCACGAAAAGCATTAGGGAGGATCTAGTCACTATAGCCAAATGTTCATCCTACCCTGATCTTAAGCCTACATCACAGCCCGCAAGTCCTAAATGATTCTAGATGCAACTACTCTACATTAGTGGCGAACTATATGAAGGGAGAGTCTATGGGTCAAGTGTATGCATGAAGATATCTTTTGGGAGAGGGAGTGTGAGTGCCTCTTCCAATTAATCCCTTATAAGCATTCAAATGATCAAAGAGCCAAGAGAATAGGGATCCTTAAATTTGGTGAGTGGCATCATTCCTTTTAGGGATGAAAGAGATTTTAGAGTTCATATGGACATAGAACAAGGAGTGCAAACTCTAAGGCAAGCTTTGAATTTTCAGTGATTATAACTTGAGATGCTATGTGTGTTACTTGGTTGAGAAATGCCCTTGTGTGATTGATGATTCCTTGCAGCTTTATTGGATAAAAAGTTGTTGCCTGCCTGAAACATCTTCATTGTTTTGGTCTTTTGGGGTATTTCCTTCTCTTTTCAGTGATTATGGTGAGTATTTTTGGGTTGTCATAGTCCAGGTGATCAGAGAAGTCTAATTGTGAAGAAATGTGACATTTTCCTCAATAGTTGAAATATTGCATTACTTGAGGACAAGCAATGATTCAAGTTTGGGGGTTTGATGAGTTGGGAATTTACCAACTCATTAGACTCTAAAACTTGAGTTTTTGTCTAGTTCCCAAGTTGATTATGTGGATTTTATGTCCTTTTTTGCTTTTGTTGTGTGCATATGCCTATGTTTGAAGAAAACAGCAAAACAAAGTAAAAAGAAGGAAATGAGTATAAGCGGTGAATTGCAGGTGTTAATCGGCGAAACACCGATTAAAAGCTGAAGGTCACTGCCTCAAGGGAGGAATGCTACCGGCGTTCGCAAGTTACCAGTGGTGAGACGCCAGTGTAGTCGCCGAATGACACTCAGAAAATTCTGGAATTGGCATTGAGGAACCGACGGTTCACTGATTAGCATCGGCGAAACGCCGGGTGAACCGTAGAAGTTCCCTAGAAATAAATGTAAAAGAAGAGCAAGTATCTGGCGGTTCACGGATTTCATTGGTGAACCGTTGGTACCGTCACCGGTTTCAGAATGATACTTTTAAGGGTATAACTGTCCATTGTTGAAAAAGGAAGGAAAAGTACGCTACTTATCAGGGTATAAATAGAAAGAGAAGTACTTTGCAAAAGGAGAGAAAAAGAGAGAGGAAGAAGATATAGAGTTAGAGAGATTGAGAGAAAAGTAAAGTACACATCAAATCATTATTTCCTCTTTTAGCCAAAGACAATCTCGTAGCTGATAAAGGGATTTCGCTTGAAATTTGTAGAAGATACTCTGCTCTATTTTCTTCTTTGATATTATTAAGTTTCAGCTGTAGCAAAGGATAATTGTGTTTCTGATTTATCTACTCTTCTTAATAAATTCACTAATGCTATTGATGATTGTGTTTTTGAATTTCTTAACTATGAGTAGCTAAAATCATTAAGTAGAGGTGTGTGATGATGAATACTTAATTGGATTGGGTATTTCTAGAGTCAACTTCATAATGTTCAATTAAGTGTAAGTCTATTGGATTCCCTTCAATCTATTAACAAAGATCCATTGATAATGATATGGGTCTATTTATACTTGCTTGATTGTTGCTCGAGAGAGAATAATTAAGTATTGGAAAGGAACCTAGTAGTGTGTATGGATAAGAGATTGTAAAATTAAGCTAGTAATAGCTGAAATTATTTTCTCCTTCCTAATTGGCAGCTAATAGCTAGGAATAGTGAAGTTGTTGATCCAAATCAATTCGGGTGAGTTAAATCGCAACTTGAGTTTGAGAAAACTCTAGCTAGGGGTAGTCAATAGGCTGGGAAGCTGAGGTTAACTATTTTCTGAGATTATTTACACTTGTTGAACTTATGAGATGACCTGACATATCCCAATCTAGTTAGTATTTCATCTATACCGCACCTCTAGTATTTCACACTATTGTCAACAACTTAGCTGATTCTTTTACTTTTAGTTCACTAAAGCAACTTATGTAATTCTCTGTAAAGTTTATTCCGCTCATTTTCCTTGTTTTTATGTTAAATCTATATGGTTCTAGCTAATATTAATTTCTCAATCGATACTTGAATTCATCACTCCTTAGTCCTCGTGGGATTCGACCCCGACACTCGTTGGGTTACTTATTTTGATACAACGACTGTGTATATTCTTTGACTTAAGAATATATTTTGGACATGATCAATAAATAACTTTTATGTTTTATTTTAGTCAGAGAACAACATAGAGAAACATAGAAACGAAGTAGTAGACATGTGAAGAATGTTATTTGTGAATTTTTATCAAGTTTTGGAGAGAAATTCTTGGGATAAAATTCTTGATTTCATCCATTGTTCTTGAGATTTTTCTTTGATATTCAGATCTGATTTTCTTCCAATTATTGAGGTAAGTATTTAATTATGTGTTTATTTGTGAACGCAAATTGTAATCTCACAACCATGAGAGGCTAAAACCTCCACAACTAGAGGTTGTGGGAACCATGATGGATTAATGAAATAGGGTTACAGAAAAGTGATTAAAAAACCAATGCTAAAGCTTGTGTTGTATTCTCTTCATCTTTAAACATTTCTTAACAGTGTACAACGTTAGGACTTGCCCAAATTCTTTACTTGCTTGAACCTAGAGAAGTAGAGATTTAAAAAGAGAATTACAACAAAGCCTTGGTCTTTATGATCATTGTATTAACTTGAGCTATGGTCGCAGAATAGTTAAATTTGAAACATATTGATAACAGTTAGTTTGAAATCGCTCATCAGACCTGACCCGGTGATTGAGTATAGTCATCCAATAGGAAAGAACTAGTCGTTTGGATGAACCCTAGTATTAGTTCGATAAGTAAGCATTGGGATTGATCACGTGTGTATACCCGAAGTAGTTATGAACCCATGGGGAACACTTATCCTAGTTGTTTTCAAATCTTAATTTGAATCACCATTATAATCTTTGCTTGAATATTGTTTTCTTTGAAACCCCCCAATTTGGAGATAACTCACCAACAAGTTCAATTACCAACATTAGTCTAGATCTTGCCCTATTCCCTGTGGGTTCGACCCAACCTCTTATTTAGATTCTTTATTTATAACATTCGCTTCATACTTCGCCAGAAAGTGTGAGTTTGAGCGTTATCAAAAAGTGGCTCCTTTGTCGGGGAATACGGCTAAGATTAGATTAATTGCTTGTATTTGACTTTTGGTTGTTATTTCCTGAATTACATTTTCATTTTTCTTTTTGATATCCACAGGTTGTAGCTTGGTAATGTCAAGTACTCTTCTAAGTGGAAACCCCATAATTCAGTTAGATCTCGAACTCGAAAGAACACTACGAAAGATGGAGAACCAAGAGCAGAGAGATGCCCGAATTGCTGAAGAAGCTAGGCAAGCCGAGCTAGCTTAGCAAGCTTCAAATTGAGGGTGCGGAGGATGCTCGAGATGAGGTTGTCAACGTTGGTCGCCATGGAAGGGGAAACAAAGGCCAAAGATATGCTCCTCAGTTCTTTGTTGAAGATGACCCATACATTGATGAAGTCGGGTCAATCGGAGCTATCGTACCACCACCATTACATGCTAGGGAAAAATTTGACATAACTAGCACCATGATCCAATTATTGAACATGAAAGGGGTGTTTAGTGGTAATGTAGTTAATGCTGCCAATCTGCACCTGATGAACTTCGTTGGAATATGCAAGGCGTACAGGTTTCCTGGTGTTAGCTAGGATGTTATAAGACTAAGATTCTTCCCTTCTCTCTGTCTGGGGAGGCCACTTTATGGTTATCGGAGTTGCCCAATGACTCCATTACCAACTGGAGGGAGCTTAAGCAAGCTTTTCTAGAGAGATCCTTTCCACCCTCCATGATGCTACAACTTAAAGATGAGATCTATAATTTCCGACAACTGAAGACTGAGGCACTTCATGAAACCTAGTTGAGGTTCAAGAAGAAGTTGACCAAGTTCTAGAACCACAAAATTCCTAATGACAGTCTGTTTGAGATTTTCTATAGATCATTGAACAACAGTAAAAAAGCAGTAACAGACACAGTGACGGGAGGAGCACTAATGAGCCACACCTGGAGAAAGCTGCCACTAATATAGATAGAGTAACCAAAACAAATAGAGCGTGGAACACCTGGGAAGCAAAAGCAGCGGCTGGTACATATGTTGTTGGTTTGACTGCAGACCAATGAAGGAAGGAAGAAGAACGTGACTAGGAATATTCTCATATGCGCACATCATTGGACTTGCTTACTAAGCACATCATGGGAGCTGGAGCCATAAAGGTTAATGCAGTAGGGATACAGGGATAGTAGCCAGGGCCTGACCACTCTGATTCCGATGAGTAGGCAAACTTCTTGGACAACCAAGTGGCGGGTTTCTGAGCCAACACCCAAGGGTCTGGACAAGACACTTGGCGCCAAGGTTTAGGAAACCAAGGTCAGAACCAATACAGAGACAATTACAACTGGAATGGGTATAGAGACAGAAGCCGAGGTCGTGAGCGTGAGGGAGAGTGGAGAAGGAATGACGATTATTGTAATGATCGAGCAGGATTATATGTGCCTCCTAATGCACATGAGGAGGAGGCTGGACAATCAGAGTTAGAGAGCATGATGGCTGAGATGCAAAAGAAGGTAAGATCCACAAATGATCAGTTGAAAGACATCCGTAGTGATACATCGAGCATTGGTCAGAGAGTGGAGTCACATGCTACGACTATCAAGAAGATCGAACAACAACTAGGGCAACTGTCAGCATCCATGAACCATAGGGAAAAGGGTACACTATCTAGAAACATATTTTAGAATCTACAGAATGATGGTCGCTGCATGGCTGTGATGACAGGAGAGGAAAGACCACGGTTGATCCCCCTGTTACACCCCGCAAGATTCCCGGCATCTAGATGGCCTACTCGCACGTTAGTTAAGCATATTTGAAAGTCATACGTACTAGGAAAAGGCCTGGAAAAAGATCGGACGAAAATCCTGTCGAACCACCGCGGGAGGCGCCGAGGCAGAGCCCCTCCGCGATGGCGCCGTGTCACGGAGGCGGGGCCACCGCGTNGACCAAGTGCTGGGTGTCTTTAAGCAGTTTCAGGCTTCGGTTGAGAGAGAAACTGGAAAGAAGCTGAAGTGTATTCGTACTGACAATGGTGGTGAATATTATGGACCGTTTGACGAATACTGCAAGCTTCAAGGTATCAGACACCAGAAGACTCCTCCTAAGAATCCTCAGCTTAATGGTTTGGCTGAGAGGATGAACAGAACCTTGATGGAAAGAGTCAGATGTTTGCTTTCAGAAGCAAAGTTGTCGAACTCCTTTTGGGGGGGAGGCTTTATTGACCGCTGCACATGTTATAAACCTATCCCCTGCTGTTGCTTTGCAAAGTGATGTTCCAAATAAATTTTGGTATGGAAAGGATATTTCCTATGATCATTTGAGGATATTTGGATGCAAAGCTTTTGTACATGTGCCTAAAGATGAGAGGTCAAAGTTAGATGCAAAGACGAGGCAGTGCATCTTCACTGGTTATGGCCTTGATGAGTTTGGCTACAGGCTATATGATCCAATGGAAAAGAAGCTTGTGAGAAGCCGCGATATCGTCTTCATGGAGAATCAGAACATTGAAGATATTGACAAAGCAGAGAAGCTGGAATCTTCAAGCTCTGATGGTGTGGTTAATCTTGATCAAGTCCCTGATGTTGGTGGACTTGATGACAATGGTGATGCCCAGGATCGTGCTCCAGATCAACATGTTGATGATGTTGTCACTGACGATGCTCCAGCTAATGAAGTTGTGGAAGAATCAAATATTCCACTTAGAAGGTCTACAAGACAACATATTCCTTTCTCTCGATATTCTCCTGATGAGTATGTGTTACTCACTGATGGGGGAGAACCTGAATGTTATGAGGAGGCCTTGGAAGATGAGCACAAGGACCAATGGATTGAAGCCATGCAAAGTGAGATGAAGTCTTTGCATGAAAATAACACTTACGAGCTGGTAAAGTTGCCTAAGGGCATGAGAGCTCTGAAGAATAAGTGGGTGTTCAAAGTTAAAATTGAAGAACACAACTTGAAGCCCAGATACAAAGCTAGATTGGTTGTTAAGGGATTTAGTCAAAGAAAGGGTATTGACTTTGACGAAATATTTTCACCTGTTGTGAAAATGACCTCCATTCGTACAGTTCTAGGTTTGGCTACTAGTCTTGATTTAGAGATTGAGCAGATGGATGTGAAGACGACTTTTCTTCACGGTGAGCTAGAGGAGGAAATTTATATGGAACAACCTGAAGGCTTCAAGGTGAAGGGTAAAGAAAATTTTGTGTGCAAACTTAAGAAGAGTCTCTATGGCTTGAAACAAGCTCCTAGACAGTGGTACAAGAAGTTTGAATCTGTTATGGGGGAGCAAGGTTACAAGAAGACTTCTTCAGATCACTGTGTGTTTGTACAAAAATTTTCTGACGAAGATTTTATCATCCTCTTGTTGTATGTGGATGATATGTTGATTGTGGGTAAGAATGCTTCCAGGATTGGCGAGTTGAAGAAACAGTTGTTTAAGTCTTTTGCCATGAAAGACTTGGGTCATGCTAAGCATATTTTGGGCATGAGAATCACTCATCTCAGAAATAAAAGGAAGCTTTATTTATCACAAGAGAAGTACCTTGAACGGGTACTGGAGCACTTCAATATGAAAAGCGCTAAGCCGGTTAGCACACCTCTTGCTGGTCACATGAAGTTAAGCAAGAAGATGTGCCCTACAACAAGGGAGGAGAAAGAGAGCATGGATAAGGTTCCATACTCCTCCGTGGTTAGAAGTCTAATGTATGCAATGGTTTGTACAAGACCCGACATTTCTCACGCAGTTGGTGTGGTTAGAAGATTTCTTGAAAATCCAGGAAAAGAACATTGGGAAGCTGTCAAATGGATCCTAAGGTACCTGAGAGGCACTACAAGTAGTTGTTTGTATTTTGGAGGATCTGATCCAATCTTGAAGGGTTATACGGATGCTGATATGGCAGGTGACCTTGATAATAGAAAATCCACTACTGGTATTTGTTTACATTTTTAGGGGGAGCTATATCATGGAAATCGAAGTTGCAGAAGTGTGTCGCACTGTCTACAACTGAAGCAGCATATATTGCGGCTACTGAAGCTGGCAAGGAGATGATATGGCTCAAGCGGTTCCTTCAAGAACTTGGATTACAGCAGATGGAGTATGTTTTCTATTGCGACAGTCAGAGTGTAATAGACTTGAGAAAGAACTCCATGTACCATGAAAGGACAAAACACATCGACGTCAGATACCATTGGATTCGTGGACAAGTGGAGAGTGAATCGTTTCATATAAAAAAGATTCACACAAGTGAAAATCCTGCA
>JACEIK010001267.1:66710-77835 GCA_018107945.1 Datura stramonium
GCACCCTTAGAGCTTCCTTGACCGCCCCAGGGTTAATAGCTGTGTCGACTCGCCCGCCAGAGGGTGAGGATACGTCGCTCTACGGAGTGGCATGCCGTCCATCAGCGGACGAAGATGGAATGCAGATTCCCCATAGAAGGCTGATTAGCACTATACCACACCCCTTGTCGAGCGCTTGCACCCGGGGTGCAGATTACAGTTTTCAGATTACAGATTTCAGATTTCAGGAGTCCTCCAGACTCAGATACAGCTATAGTCAGGGGCCCAGGGAGCCCAAGTTGCATACCCAGGGAGCCGGCAGGATGCTCATAGTTACTAGGTGAATGGTATGACCAGGGTAGGGGTATATAGATTGTGTGCTGGTTGGTACCTTACGGCTTATGGGGGCTGATAAGGTTCTTGTATTCTATGTTGTGTTAGTTATTAATAAATAGAAAGTAGACCGCCATATTATCAAGTATGACTCTTACTCTCTTCAGTAAAGTTATGCTCTTTTCAGTCAGTCTCAGCCCGTCTCCTATTACTTAAGTATCTACCAGTATTGTTGTTTGCTTTCAGTTATTTTCAGTTATTCCTTTGCATACTCAGTACCAGTGGTACTGACGCCTGTTTTGGGGAGCTGCATTACTTGCCTGCAGGTACTCATAGACGAGGAGTAGATCCCTCGTAGTTCCAGCCAGCGTACAGAGTCTTCAGCTCCTATCATCCGGAGCTTGACNTATGTTTCAGTTTGCATGTGATGGCCGTGTGGGGCCTTGTTCAGTTGTCAGTTGGTGACCTTGTCGGTCACAGATCAGTTAGCACTTGATTCTACTTTTCGGTGATAACTAGTCAGCATGGTGGCCTTGTTGGCCCGCATAGGTTCCCTTATATTCAGTTGTTCTGGGTAGCTGTTATATTCCTACAGGTGGCTATAGGTCTTGTTGGCCGGAGGCTGTATTTACAGCCGTTATATAGCCCGTTGTTTTCATGAATCCAGAATTAGAGTCAGCCTGGCACCAGAAGTGCTTAGGCTCAGTAGTCTAGCAGTTCAGGTCCTAGTAGAGCACCAGGTGCCAGTCATGCCTCCCAAGGCGGGATGTGACATCTGTCTTCGAGATTCAACTAAGCTACACAATAAGTAGCATTCAAGAATATTGTTCTTCTATTCTTGAATAATGATTTCACCTTTTGATTAATGTTTCAAATATTTTCAAAGGAAAGTATTTTGAAGTGCTTGCCTTTTCAAAGAAAAGAAACACTATTTATAGGATTAAAGTTCTTGAAAGATAAAAAAGTTTCATTAAATAAATAGTATTAATAGGTTCATGTATTTTATAAAAATAATGTTTCTTCCAAGAACGTAAAATACAAAAAACTAAATGAAGAATGAATTATAAATTCACATTCATTTGTTTTAAAAATGAAAAAACATTATCTGATGAATTGTTTCAAAATTAATTGAAACATTAATTCTAACATTTGCCACTCTAAAATTGAACCACTTGAACATTTTTTTCCTGCTATGATAGATGAAATGGAATTCACGCCAGATAGGCCGCACGTGAGAGGTATTTAATTAGCCTTTTTTGGAAAAAATTCTCTTTTTATTCGTTCCCTCTTTGCCATCCTTCCTCCACCATAAACAGTTCATTGCAATGCCGTTTCGAACAAGAAAATAAATATAAGGGGGGAGAAAAATTGCTCTATAACAAAACCCTAACATCGAGAACAACCAACCATGGCCTCAATGGCCAGTGGTTGGTCAGTATGCTAATCCTCCGCCCACGACAGCTAAATACACCAGCAGTTTTATGATATATTCACAATTACAAAAAAATCAGATCCTGTTGATATCAAACCCATTAAGTACCTGCATGGAGAACTCACGATCACATAGATGAACAAGGACCTGGATAAATTATGTGTGAGACAAAATCTACAATATGCAGTAATTGTCAATTTTTCATATGAAAGACCTGATCTATATGAACTAAAATGCACCATCCCAACTATACTGGAGATTAAAGGTCCTTGTAACATAGGATTCTTGGAAGACAAGCATATATAATTAATCATACTATCCCTACTTGAAGGTTATGCTACCTTGATGTTTCATACTTGGAAGATAAGATTCAAGTACTGAATTTTTCCACTTTATTTTTTAAAGTGAGATTCTTGATTTAATCTAGAAGAGGAAACAACAATTGTGATAGCATGGATCCCTTTCACAGGGCTACCAACTAATCTCTTTGATAAGAAGTCAATGTTCTCAATGGCTAACACAGTATGTTGTCCTCTAGTGATTGGCAATGCCATAAACAATCAAACAAGACTTAGTTGCACAAGATTCAAAGTAGAAGTGAACTTGATGAAAGAATTGCCAAAAAGAATCCAGATTAATTTTTTCTATGAGGGTACTGGAGAAAGTAAATCAAAATGGCAACTGATATAGTATGACTATTTGCCAAAATACTACATCACCTACAAGTTACAAGGGTATGAAAAATATAATTGTTGATAACTCCATCCAGAATATAAATCAAAAAAGGAAGAGCAAACACATGAAAATGAAAAACAAAAGGAGAAAGCACCAATGCAGGAAGAAAATAAAGAAGGAGTGGAGAACAAACAGAAGCCAAATAAAGAAAAGCAACAACCAAGCAAGATCCATGAACCAATAAAAACAATGGACAACAAATATGATCCAAATAGATGAAATGTAGTAAGGAAAAAAAGAATGAAAGGGAATGACAATGAAAATGAAAGGAAGAAAACCAAAGAGAACATAAGGACAATATAATCAAAACAACAATATGTACCGCCACAAGTAACAAATTCAATACTTTGGTGTGAGTAGATTGATAATGAAAAATCAAGGAAAGAGTCAAGTCATGAGTTGAAACATCTTTTGAAAAATAATTAACAAGTAAGAGTGGGACAACAAAGAGGAGGAGAAGTTACCTATAGGTATGGACCATCAGCCTAATCAACAAAACAAATGACCATGATCAACAACAATGTGCAAAATGGACAAAAATAGAGTTAGAACTTACAGGACAAGGAGATAACCAACTTAAAAAACAAGGAGGAAAAAAGCAAAGAGAAGAAAAGAATAAAGAGGAGAAGGTACAATAGAAAAAGAAGATCTACAATAGAGATACAAGATATTAAAACCACATCAATTGAACACCAAAGGAAAGGACTAAGAAAAGAAGAAGTAGATCAGGTAATTGAAGTACCAAAAAACCTCCTGATGAAAAGGGTAATGAGAATACAGATGATAACAACAAAGAGCCTCCAACATATAAGCAACAACTCATTAAGGAGAAGAGTCAATACCAAAAGACACAAGGAGACACAATGGAAAGGAAAGACACAATTAATCAGCAAGAGAATAATACAAATGGCACTGTTGGAAGAGAAGGTGACACTGTAGAGTCTAACTCATCTAATGTAGAAAATAATATAAGTCTAAACAAAGAAGATAACATAGGAGGTGATGATGATATGGATAATGCCAGTATATCCACAAATTCACTAATAGAATAAAATCTGGGGACTTATCACCAAACATACAAATAAAGGTGATGGCTTGTATGAGTCCACCACAAGTCAAAGGACCAGGTCCTTTTATTATAAGCAACAAATAGTCAGACTAACACACAACTTTGACAGTAATAATAAATAACATAGGATATTTACATGAAAACTTCCTTGCTTAAGGGAGTAAAACCATGACCTACCACGTAGGATTTCTCAACATCTTCACTATCTTCAAGCAATATTTATTACAGACTCTTGTAATCCAAAGGATTAATCTCTTAATTTCACCCCTTGCAACAACTCTATTACAAGGCTTCAAAGCAATAACTCTATTGCTAACTAACTTGACCAGCTAACTCTAATTGACACATATTTCTAATGACAAAAGAGAGACTTTCTAAATACACCTATACAGACTTCACAAATGAAGAGTAGGTTTTCAATATGAGAGCAGATTACAAAGACTTAAAAACAACAAGAACTAAGAGATAACTAAGTTGGTCACAAGCAGTTCCCTTGTTGCTAATCAGGCTTTGAATATGAAGAACAATGGCAACTTTTACAGAAAGAATACATCATCTTTTCTTGAATGCAAGACTAGGTTTTTGTTATTTTTCATATCTATTGATGTGTTGGGGATTAGCGACACATTTTTGCTACTTTTATAGCATTTTACATGTATTTTGGAGTGGAATTGAGTAGAAACTAACCTTATTGTGCTATGTTTTAGGATTCCAAGATATTAGAAAAAGAAAGGAGTAAATTCCAGAAAATTTCTCAATAGACGTGGCAACAAACAAACCGTCTGTCTGAAGAACGCTCCGCTCCTCAGTCCATCCCATCCTAGCTGCAGCTTCTAGAAATCCAGTAATTGGGTCCTTAAAGTATGATTGAAAGGAAGAACCATCTTTCAAAAGGACGATCCCTCAATTGACGATTTGATCAAAGCTTGGCAGAATGGGATTTCTAAAGTACGGAGTAAAGTATGGGTCGTCTTTCCAAAGGACACTCCGTCTCTTAAAAGACGACAAGTCAAGGGACAAAATCAAAAAAGTAAAGGACAGTTCGTCCTTTCAAAGGACGGTTCATCCCTGCACACCTGGCACTCCGATGATCAAATTTAATAGGCTTTTTGAGACATAGTATAAATATATTTTTCTTGTAATTTTTTTAGTAGTTTTTATATTCCTTAGTTCATACCTAGTGTAGAGGGTAGAACTTAGTTAATTTTAGCCCTAGTTTCAAGTAGATTGTAGATCTAGTTTTTGTAATTGAAGATTCTCATCTATCAAGTGAAGATTTCAAATTTTTTTGGTAAGAATGTCTTATTACTTTGCTTTTTTTCTTCTTCTAGCCATGGATAACTAAATCCAGATCTAGGGTTATGAACCCAATGGATTGTGAACCCTAATGATCTCAATTTGTTAAAATTGAGTTTGAGCTTATGAATATTTGATTGATTTTTTCTTTGTAGTTTGTGATGGGTGATGAGAATCATCCAATCCTACTCTTATGAGGCTTGAAAGAGAAAATTTGGATTGAGTTAGCGTCAATCAACAATAAATCAAGGCATAACCCTTGTTTAATGGGTTCTCCCGAGCATAGGTTGAATTTCAAATTGGCAAACAAGCAATTGGGTAGAAGAAAGTTATCTTCAATTTGACAAAATTAAAGTAGATTAACACATATGGTACTGTTGAAAGATACCCATGGGTTGCCTAAGTAAATTACTTGCATGTTCAGCCTTATCCCTTGATCTTGGGCATATTTACGTGCCCATGTACTATTTTATAACTTATTTAGTCAAGTTTGGCAATTTAATTAATTACATTCTCATGTGATTTTGAATATTTTTGTGTATGAACTAACCGACATGATTAGTCTTTATTTTGAAGGTTTAAAACGCTTAGGAGGGACTAAATCTGATGGTTAATGCATAAGAAAGAAGTTGGAAAATTATTTCAAGGAAGATGGCATGAAGTTGCAAAGGAGAGGGGCTGCCTAGGCTACTAGCGTGCACACCCAACGCAATGTCACGCAGGCAGGAGTGCGCGCGAGATGCTGCCTGGCAGTGCGCCTGCGCGTTGTCGCCTTGCCACACTAGACCTTGTTGTGCGCTAGGGGCCTGTCACAACATGTGTCGTGCACGAGAAGCAGCATGCCACGCCAGGCGATGCGCACAAGCCTCGCACAGGAACTGCGGCGCGACCAGTCCGTGTCACGCCATCAAACTGCCGCGATGGGCAGCATGGCACGGAGATGGTCCATGATTGGCCAAAATTTGTATTTTTTTCACTTAGTATAAATTTAACACTTAGCTCCTAAAATTATTTTATCATGAAATATTTGTAGAACAGCGAAAAGGAGCGAAGGTAGAAGTGAAGAACTCTACCTAGGGTTCATTAGTTTTCATTCTCTTTTAACTAATCTTGTAAGTATTTTACTTTAATTATGTTTTTTAGTATTTTTACGAACATGAGTGGCTAAAACCCTTCCTCTAGGGTTGAGGCCACATGATATGGTTGTAAATGCATGAATTCTTCTTTGGTTTGAGTTTTTAGTTTGTTGTTTTGTCTTACATTCTTAATTATCATTGTTTTTATGCTTGATCACCATGGAAACAAACTCGTTAAGTTTAGGTAAAAGCTCAAAAGGGTAACCCTAGGCTAGAACACAAGAATGTAGGGAGCAAGTTCTTGTCTTTACAATGGGATTCGCGGTTAGGATAGATATTATACCTAATTTGTCTTGCTTGGTTAATACAACGGGATGAGCTAGACACTGACTTAGAATTGTCACATCACTGCTAGTAGAAGTAGTTGTGAAGCTATGTCATGTTAAATGATTAGAGGTACGAAAGTCCATAATCAAGGGCACAAATCCCGTAAATCGCATCCACTTAGTTAAATTTCTCATTAATTAGGACGTCACATCCCCACTCAATGATGTAGGTGTGAGACTAGTTTGATGTATTTAGAGGCTCGAGAGACCATGAACACTGCATGTTAACTCTGTGAGACAACAACTGAAGCTTTTAGACTTGAACCATTGTGAATTATAGCATTGCATGATTATCAGGCCTTAATTCTAGTTTCATTTTGTATTATTTCCCGATAATCTTGTGATCATCCCTAGATTTTATTACAATTATCCAAAATCTCTTAAATCAACACTTGTGAAGGTTAACTTAAAACTAGAACTCAAATAGTCATTGAATTAATCTAGTCCCTGTAGGGTCGACATCCGGCTCTTAAAAGGGCCACTGTATTACTTGTACGACCGTGTGCACTTGCGTGTGCGCTGGGGCGTGACAAGTTTTTGGCGCTGTTACCGGGGATTGGCAGCGTTTAGTGAATTTTTAGTTTTTGTGTGATTTTTAATCTCCTTAAGTATTGAAAAACTTGGTCTTAGTCTGCTATTTTGTAGGTAACATGTTGTCCTTACATAACTAGCAAGGAATAGAGAGCTGGTGGAACCTTTGTTGGAACCTGAACGCCAACTACATTGGCTTAGGAGGGAAGCTCTAGAGCGGAAGTTGAAAAGGTTACAAGAACAGTTACAACAACCTCTACCAGTTGGGCAAGCAGAGTTGTTACCTAATCAGACGACAACCCGACCAGTTCGCGAAGTGGCAATCCCACTAGTGACAAATGTGACCTCCAGTATCCGCAAACCGGAGCCCGGAGGAAACTTTGAGCTGAAACAGAACATGGTGCAACTGTTACATTCTAGTGGCCAGTTCACTGGGATGAAACATGAGGACCCACAACAGCATTTACAGAATTTCCTGGAGATGAGTGACACTTTTTGTCCCCACCGGAGTGTCAATTGACTATGTCCGCCTCCCCCTCTTCCCGTTTTCATTGTTGGGAGAGTAAAAGAGGTGGTTGAAGGCTGAGCCACCAAACTCTATTACTTCTTGAGACGACCTTGCAAAGAAGTTCCTTATCAGATTCTTCCCTTCAGGCAAAACTGCCAAGCTCAGGAGTGAAATATTAAGTTTCAAGCAGAGGCCGGAGGAGAACCTATATTTGGCTTGGGAGAGATTCAAGTCATTGTTGAGAGACAACCCCCAATAATCAGCAGTCCAATGAGGTGTTAGCCCGCACCTTTGTGGAGAGCCAAACCCACATACAAAAATCCTATTAGACTCTACATCGGGTTGGCAAGCACTGGAGAAGACATATGATGAGTCGTACACTCTATTAAATAGAATTGCTCAAGAAAATCCAGAGTGGCACAACGAATCATCAAGAGGGGCAGGAAAGAGAGCAACATGGATGATAGAAGTAGATACTATCAATGTCTTAGCAACACAGCTAGCATTGTTGCAGCATCAGATGATGACTCAGTTCAACAAACTGAGTATGAACCAACCACAGAGATAGGTGAATGCAATTCAAAAGGCGCCTAGCTGGTGTGAAATTTGTGGTAATAATGGACACAATGCAGAATCTAAGGGGGCAAATCCGGAATCAGTCAACTTTGTAGGAAATGTTCCGAGAAATAGTCAGACTTATGGGAACACCTACAACAAAAATTGGCAGATTCACCCAAATTTCTCTTGGGATGGAAATCAGAGTCAGAGCTACCAGCAGCCTTAGCAGTAACAATATCAACAACAAAACAAACAGAATAGCGGTCAGTCAAGCAACAAGAACATTAAGGAAATGTTGTGGAAAATTATGCCTACCCAGACCCAACTGGCAGAGAATCAGGCGAGAATGGCTTCAGATTCGAAAAACCAGCAGATGGCCACCTGAAATCTAGAGAAACAGATGGGTCAATTAGCAGTTGCTCAGCACACCAAACCTTAGGGAGAGTTACCCAATGACATAGATACAAACCCCCGACAGGTAAATGCTATCAGTTAGAGGAGTGGCAAACAATTGGCTGATGCACCACCAAAGGAAAAGAGAAATGAGGTGCAGTCAAAGTTGGTTAGACAGGGTCCATCCACTGACAGAGGAGATAACCAGAGTGCGGCAAAACACAATGCACAATCATCATTGCAGCCAGTACAGAGACCACCACCACCATTCTCGCGAAGGCTCAAGAAGAGCAAGGAGGAAGAATGCTTTAAAAAGTTCTTTGATATTTTCAAAGAACTTCACATCAATTTTCCCTTACTTGATGTTTTGCAGGGAATGCCAAAGTACACTAAGTACTTGAAAGACGTGGTGGCCAATAAAATTAGGTTAGTGGATGTCAAGATGGTGGCACTGACTAAGGAGTGCAGTTACAGGGTGGTGAACAAGATGTCGAAAAAGCTCAAAGACCCAGGGAGTTTCACCCTCCCCATACAAATTGGTGAGGTTGAAGTTATAAGGGCTCTTTGTGACCTAGGAGAAAAGGTAAATCTAATGCCCCTATCTCTATTTAACACCCTGGGGTTGGGTCAGTCGAGGCTCACACGAGTAATGCTACAGCTGGTAGACAAGGCACAAGAGGGAATAATTGAGGACCTTCTCATCAAAGTGGGTAAGTTCATTATACCCGCTGATTTCATCATTCTTGATTTTAAAGTTGATGATAAGGTACCCTTGATCTTGGGACGATCATTCTTAGAAACTGGAGGAGAAATTATAAATGTAAGAGCAGGTACCCTTAAAATGAGGGTCAATGAGGAAGAAGAGCTCTTCAGAGTTTACCAAGAGATCAACCCACCAACACACTACAGAGATCTTTGTAAAATAAATGTGTTGTTAGATGCTAAGTGTGAGGTGGTAGATTCCATGGGTTAATTGCTGCATGACATGATGACATTTCAGCCCGAGTCTGATGGAGGGCTAAAATTAAAGAAGAAGATGGAAGAAGAGAGGGACAGAGTGAAGGCTATTCCTTCAAAAAACAAAAAAAAAGAAGAAGATGGTTCTCGAAAGGGAACACTTGTTTGAGGATATCCTGAGAAGGATAGTCCACATCATGCTGCGACATAAAATCAGGTGCTGCTTGGGAGGCAACCTAAGAGTACCACAAGTACACCTTCTTTCTAGTTTGTGTTGTATTTTGTTATTTTTCACTTGTGTTGTGTGTTTTTGTTGTTAAGCATAGATTTAGGGGAAGTCTGAGTACCCGAGGAAGTAAGAGCTAATGAGCATGACAAGAAGATGGGTGTGGGGTTGATGACCCGCATGTTCAAAAATGAGGAAGAATATATTGTTAGCTAGACCTAGAGGCCTTAGGGAGTATTTCCCACCCTTGTATTTTTTTGTTTGATGCTTTGGGGACATAGCATGATTCAAGTGTGGGGTGAGGAAAATTTCAAAATTTTGTGCTTAATGAATTTGGGTGAAGTTGGTGCTTGGTATTATTATTTGATGAAGAAGCTTGAGTTGAGCATATTTCACCCACCCTTTAGTTTTTATTTTCGGTTCTTTTCCGAAGGGGGGCACTTTGAACCGATAAATAAATTTTTTATTTGTCTGTACATAATGGTGTTAGTCTTAGTTAGGGACTTTTTCCGACGATGGATGGATGATCATCGCCTTGAGGGAAAATTAGTCAATAGGTTTTTATTTTTGAACCCTTAGTTGATTGATGGATTGATGTTCTTGGTATGTGCTCTACATGGTTGTGAGATGCAAGTGTTGTAAATTTTAAAGAAGGTTTAGAAATTGTATAGCTCTGTTTGAGACACCTAGGCTCTTGAATATGACTCTATGTGCTTAAAGCTTAAATCTGAATTCTTGTGATTAGCCGAGTTAAGATGTCTACTGAATGTGTCTTGAATTGAGCATGTGATGTGAGTGTAAGGCTTTTTGAATATTTCATGCTATAGTGTAGTGTCTAGAACTTTCCTGATGTATATACAAAATGAAATGAGGGATGTCGATTATAAGAGATGATTTAGTCACTTCTTTGAATGAGCGTAATTTTTATCCTTCGCTCTACCTACCTTTAATATATAATCCTAGTTAGCCTCATTAATCCTTTAGCCTATTCGTTGTATCCCTTCTTTTTGACAACCTTGAATTTGATCCAAAACTCCTAAACGTTTAAGTAAAAAAGTGCAAGAGAGTTAAGGAGTGAGAAGTTGGAAGAAGAAGAAAATAGTAGTTGTAGGAGTTGAAGAAAAGACTAGAGGTGCACTTGTTTAAAAATGAATAAGAGTTAGTAGGGAGTAAAAGAAGAAAAGAGCCAAAAACAAATCGCTTAAGTACTCCTTACTAATAGCTTAAGTATGCCTAATGAAATAGGGAAACAAAGAGGGAAATGAGAGTTGAAAAGAATAAAGGTGAAGTAAGAGGATAGATATTCGTAATGAAAGTGTGATGTATTAAAAGCGCTTAGGGAAGATAGTCAATATTACTGGCCAGAATAGTACCTACATGTCCCTTAGCCTACATTACATCCCACAAAGTCCTTGTTGACACTCAATTTTAACCTCCCTATGCCCTGTCTAAGCTGCATATCAATATATCTGTGCGTATTTTAAAATTATCTTTTTAACGAAATTATTTAATTCGCATTCGTAATATTTTAAGCATTAATTAGCATACATATTTGAATTATTTGCATAATTATTTTAATTTATATTTCTAAAATATTTTAGTACATTTATTTCAAGTTTTTAATTTTCGATTATTATATGTCATAT
>JACEIK010001267.1:91402-110979 GCA_018107945.1 Datura stramonium
GTAAACAATGAACTTTACTGATATAAGTGAATATTTACAGACCCAGCTAGGAGCAAATCTCCGAGCTCTAAAAAGAAAACAGACCACTACTGCTAACCAAGCTCACTATAACAGGCTGTAGTAAATATCTATTTCTGCAGCTATTTGATGTTGGGCACATTTTCATGCCCATTTGCCATGTATTTATTCATATTTGATCATGTTTTAACTTCATAATCTTTAATTTATGCTTAAATTCATGTGTGTATGTGTGTTTTATGCTCTAACAAACAATTTGAGTTGATTTGAGCAAGAAACTAAACAAAATGGGCTCAAAATAATACAAGAAATGAAGATTTGAGAATCTGACGGGTTTAGTGCTATGGTTGGCGTCCCGCACCAAGTCCCAAACTTGAGAGAAATAAAATTTTAGTCTGGTGCTATGGCTGGCGCGAAACTTCAGAGAAAAAATTCTCAAGCTGGTGCTATGGCTGGGGTGGCGCACCAGGCCTTATCTGGAGCTGAAAATTGCTGAAAATTTGACTAAGTCTGTGGCGAGATAGGAGGAGCGGCGTGCCAGACCTAGTCCGGGGTGAAAGATGCTGATTTTTAAGCCAAGTCTTGAAGGGTAGAAGCGTCACATTAAGGCTCATTTATAAATATAAGCCTTAGGTCATTTATTACGTAGTTTTTGACTTCTTGGAATAGTTTTGGACGGCTTGAAGCAGTCTTTACTCATTTTTATTCCGTAGTTCATTCACGAAAGCTTGTAAACAGTTAGGAAGGAAGACAAGGTTCTGCAACTAGTTTTTCTCTTCTTTACTTTGTATTTTCGCATGATGATGACTAAGTATTTGTTTTTCCGCTTGTCTATGAGTGATTAAAATCATATTCTAGGGTTGTGGCCATGGTGAATGGTTGATTGTTTGGCAGATTAATTAAATTTAGTTTTAATTCTTCTTTTATGATTGTTTGTATTTATTTGTGTTAATAAATTATTTATGATACCGATCACCTTGTAAGTAAGTTGGATTTCGATTGAACTTGGAAAAGGGAATCAAAAGAGTTAAAAATAAATACAGAATGGGAATTCAAAGACCCTTGAACCCATTGGTGATAGGATAAAAGTTGTTGTTAAGGATAGGGATATACCCTTTAATCCCGTTTAGTTGAAATACAACTAGGCATAATCGTCGTTTCATTGTTCTCCTGCGACCATAGGGATATAGGCGTTAGGGTTCATGAAATAGTTCTTGGATGCTAGGGATAGTGGCAAGAAATGGGATAGTAACTTGCAACTAACAACCGTAGGAAGAATCATGCTAGTTTAATTACGTATGGAAAACTCAACCTAAAACCAGCCAAGTGTCATTGCCCTAGTCTGTCATCATTATCGAAATACAAGAAAGCTTGCATTCATTTTAGTTAATTTTTACATTTGAAGTTTTAGTGGTTTAATTTTCCAAATCAATCTTCATTTTACTTGTTTCGTAGATTAGTGAAATCAAAGTACAATCTTATAATGATTAAATTGATAAGTCCCTGTGGATACGATATCTAAACTTAACAATGCTATATTACTTGACGACCATGTGCGATTGGGTGACATTACTAGTCATAAACAAAATTACAATTTGTAATTAAAGACAACAAGTAAAGAAGATAGGCAAATTGTCATAGTGAGCAGCCACCAGTCAAGAAAGGTGTGGTAGAGCAGCTACTGTTGTCCCTCATTTTTGCAGTTCCTGGCCCTTGATGTATACATGCAATGCCACCTCTATGCAAACTCTTTTAACTTTATAGAGAACTGCTTTGAATTTTAAGTTATTCCTCCCCTTTCATATGATGTTCATAACCATAGCAAATACATTGCATAGTATTGCACCTTTGCTAGAACTAGATGCAACCCATCTTTTGGCCTGTAGGAGCTTCTCATTACAATCCCCTATAGGTCTATTCATGCCCAACCAGCTAAGCATTCTAATCCATAACTCACTTCTTATTGTGCATTCGAAGAACAAATGTCAAAAGACTCCACTACTCTGGAGCAGAAGGTGCAGTTCATGGGAACCTGGATGCCAAACTTCTGAGGCTCGATTGTAGTAAATCTTCTCCGAGCAGCTAACTAAAGAGTGAATTTATGTCTTTGGTATATGTCTTGTTATATTGTAATATTCTTCCAGGGGATTTTTTGATATTAAGATAGGAGCAAACAGTACATCTTATGAATTAAGAACTTTTCATTAAATACCATAGTGTTGAACCTTGTATTTAGGTCCCCCCTGAAGATATGAAAATTGCAAGACATATCTCCTAACCTCCAAGATTTTTCTCCATACCTAAGTAGCATTCACAGAAACTGTACAACTATCAACAGTGTCCCTCTTGATATAGTATCTGTGAACCTACTTGATCTATAGGCAGTTCATTTTTTCATTCACGGACCATAATAGCTTCAAGATGGCAACATGGTTCCACAAGCAGAGGTTCATGATATTCTATCCTCCTCTACTCTTGATATGTACAACTTTTTTCAAGATATAAGTGTCTTTCTTAAAGTGAGCACTGATCCGGTCCAAAGATATATTCTTTAAATATTTTCAATCAATTTCAACGCTCGCCCAATAAGTTTGGAGTCTAAACGCCACAAATTTTATTAGTTGCAATCTTCGAAAATAGACAAGTAACTTTGTTGTCCAGCATCTCACCCTTTCTATAATCTTCTCAACCAAGGGAATACATTGGCCAATATTTAGCTTCTTGAAGAAAAGTGGTACTCCCAGATACTTGAAAGGGAGATCACCTTCCATGTAGCCCACTGAGGAAAGGATGAGTTTCTTGAGATCAGAAGGAATCCAGACATATAGATGACATTTTTATTAATATTTTTCTACACTCCAAAAGCTATTGAGAACCTCTGAAGAGCCGCCTATAACAGTTGAATAAACAACGTATCTACCTTACAAAACATTAACAGATCGTCAATAAAATAAATATGCACCACCCCAAGGTTCTTACACCTTGACTAGTATTCAAAATCCTTGTTAAGCTTGAGCATATCCAACTCCCTTTGTAGGTATTATATGGTAATTTCAAACAAGTATGGAGATATTGAGTCCCCTTATCTTATTCCTGTCTTTCCTTTAAAAGGCTTAGATAGACCACCATTAAGAACCAGAAACTAAGAAATTTTGGAGACACACTCCATGATCCAGAGAATAAATTTGTAGGGGAAACCCAATTTTACTAGTACTCTCTTCAAAAAACCTCATTCTATAGAGTCATAAGCTTTTTTGAAGTCCACTTTCATCATACATCTTGGGGAAAGGCCCTTTTCTGGTGTACTATTTGAGTAGTTTATGGCTAAACAAGATATTATTGTTTAAACTTTCCTCCTCAATAAATGTAGACTAAGTTGGGATAATAATGTGGCTTAATACTCCTTTAATTATATTTTTCAAGACCTTAGTGATGATCTTGCAGACTGCATTAAAGTAAGATATTAGTCTATAAATCTTGACTTGAGTAAGGGATGTGATTTAATTAGGCACTAGAGTAATAGTTGCGCAACTAAAAGCTTGGAGCAATTTATAAGTAGAAAAGAATTTTTGGACTACATTAATAACATCAAACTTGACTACTGTCCAGTTCTGGGTAAAAAAACTCAATAAGAAAATCATCGATACATGGGGATTTATCCTTTAGCATAGTCTTGATTGCAGTCATGATCTCCTGCTCGGTTACAGTGTTATTAGATTGCACTTCTGTTGATAATTTAACCAAGGGCCCCTTCTAATCACCTCTACATTTGGGAAGGGGAGTTCCATTGCTATATTTCCTATTAGATTAGATAACAAAGAGACAAATTCAGCCTTCACAAGCCTAGGATCTTGTTATTTGGTTCCATTTGAATCATAAATAGATGTGATAGAATCTCTTATTTACCCTCAGTTTCACTTGATCATGGAAGTAACTGGTATTACCATCTCCTTTAGTTATCCAATTCACCTTGAATTTATGATATATAACCTATTCCTTAACCTGGCTCCACCTTGTGATTTCAGATAGCAAGTCCTTCTCCTAAGTAATCAACATTAAGCATAGTGGATTGTTAGCTACTTGTGCCTAAATAGCCTTCATTCTTTTTCTAGGCAGACTCAGCTTTTTAGGTGTAGAATTCCATATAGGTATTTAGATCCTTGAGTATCATCTTCAATACTTTCAATTTGTCTCAAAATCAGTATAGCTTTGTACCTCTACAACTAGTCCCCCAAGAAAAGATCAAAATTCTCTCAAAATTAGGGTGGTGCAGAATAATTTTGTATAATTTGAAAAGTTTTGGATTAGAGGGTAATTGAGGATAAAGTTCTACTCATACAGAGGAGTGATCATATATTCCTAAATTTCAAAAAATTTTCTTTTATATGAGCATATAAAGACAACCAACTATAATTCCTAAAATGCCTAGTCAATTTTAGAGTTGACTTTACTATCTACTTAATGCTTATAGTAGAATGTATAGTACCAATCTTTTGCCCTCAAAGTAATCAGCTACAAAGTATCAACACACCCTTGAAAAGCTTGTGATTCTCCCGATAACACAAAAGACCCAATCCTGTCCTCAGTGGAGAGGATATTATTGAAGTCCCTACATAATAACCAAGCATCTTGTATATTGCTACCCAATTGCGTAAACTCCTGCCATAGGATTACCCTTTGTTGAGCTTCATTTTATCCATAGAATGCAGAGAAACTAGAGGAGAATGTATCAATAACATCCCTTTTTTTTTGCAATGCATAAATTGTTTACGGATGCTTTGAATCTGCAGGTGGACATGATTCCTCCAAACTAACCAAATTCTTCCATTGTAATTCCAAAAGATAATTGCAATAACATGACTATCCTGGAATCACTTTTTGGAGAACATTTTTTATTTTATGCTTATTTATTCTAGTTTTAATAATCCCCATTACATTTATTTTATTCTTATGCAGAAAGAGTCTCAACTCCTTCTATTTCAAAGGCTGCTTAACCCCTCTAATATTTCACGTGGATAGAATCATAGAGGGTTCTTATTTCCCCTAGTGTCCCCTGTCTTAGAAGAATTCACTTCGAGGAGATTCTCAAACCTGTTTTCAGTCTAGTCATTTGCTATAGTTTTTTGATCATCTGGTACGGCTTCTTCGTGAAAAATGGATGATCTCGGAGTTGTAGTTTCTTTGCCCCTCTCAGAAGTTCCATCCCCAGGTTTCTTGACCAATTTTCTTGTTGCTCTCTAATCTTTCTTCACCTGTTTTGGCCTTTTTTTAATTTCTTCTTCTCTTCTTCTTCACATGTTGGAATTCCATCTCCTCTTTCTCCACAACCTTATTCTTCCAACAGGTATTATCTGAATGACCAAACTTCATACAACCATCACAAAATATTGATCTCCATTCATAGTCAACAACTTGATCAAAGGATCCAGTAGGTGGTATAATTTCTACGGAATCAAAGAGAGTTTGGTCCACCTCAGTTTCCACAAGAATGTGTGCATAGAAAATCCTATCCACACTTACTGTGGACTTATCAATAAACAGGGACTTGTCGATGGCACTTGCAACCTTACTCAATTGCTTAGTAGACCAATACCCCACAGGAAACCCAGGAAATGTAATCCACAGAGGCACAGTGGTGATGCAATCGGGATCAAATTCGAAATATATCTCTTGATCTCGCAAGGCAAAGAGATTGTTGAAAAAATTACAATGTCCTACTTGCTTAACCTTTCCACAATCCTCATAGGTTTCAAAAAGAAATAGGCAATATCTATCATCATGTATAATAATCAAAAGTTTAGGAGCAAAACTCCAAGTAGTTGCCAAAAATTTCTTAATTGTTCAAGGGTAGGGAATATCACCAATGACATGCCTAATTAGGAAAATATTTCAATGTCGTAATCCAAGTCTACACCCTAGACGCAATACGGTGTCCAGAGCCACAAGTGGCCCCAAGCTAACCTATGACATAACATAATTCTAACATAACTGTAAGTGTAGATGAAAACTAAGTGGAAGCTGAGCAAACATAACTCATTCAAGTATAATACTGAAGTAACTAATAACTGGAAAATATTGAATCAAGCTAAAATTCTAACACTATGTCTGAAAGCCTCTACTAATGATGAGCTGTTGGGACAAGCCCCCAACTAACTCTAAAATTTGAAACTAAAAGTGATAAAAATACAACTGAAATGGGAACTAACTCTGGTCTTCGAGAGATAAGGACTCACCACTGTACTTCTGCTAAATTGCGTCCGAAGGAAACTAATTGTGCAGTTGGGCTTGAGTGCCTGAACCTATATCATAAGAAAATATAGTATAGAAGGTATGGTCAATATCTTGAATATATTAAGTAAATGAGATTATGCAAGTTAAGATATAAACATGCTGGTAAAAACTATGGATAATATTGAAATGACATGCATTACCCTATCCGAATCATGAATGTTGTAAGAAACCTGAAATCTGAAAATATTGTAAAGCTAGTAAAAATTGGCTAAGGGTCATGCCATATATTGAAATCTAAAACTGAGGCTAGACTAGGAGATGTAATTGCACTATGGGAGATCCTATTAACCGACATATAACCACGTGAGATAGACGTGAAGTTCGATGTTTACTCCTCATTGATAGGGCCCACTATACCTTGCCAGGGTATAGTGACTAGTCTGTGTAATCACTAACTGAGGTCCATTCGGGCTAAAGACCTACAGTGGTACGTAGTTCTAGGAACCTCAGTGTGCTGAACCCCAGCCCACTCGGTGCTAAGTACTACTCCCAACAGAAAACTTAATTATATCCGACTATACCGATAGCTCAAAATTGGATGTCCTAAAACTGAGTTAAAACTACTTATCTGGAAGTGTCCTAAGAGTCTAAAAGACCTATAACTGAAAATACTAGTAATATTGATAACCAGTAGACTGAAAAACTAAAAATTTTGAGAAATACTAAGTATACTAGTCATCCAAAAACATTGACTTTCATTCAAAACATTTATGCTAAAATTCATATTCAAGTGATAATATCATGCTAATATAACCTTTCGACCAACTTTGAAATTATGCAATATTCAACTCAAAATCATGCTAGAATTAGGGCTAGAAATGACTATGTATAATTGAAGCCAAAACATGAATTTCACATCATACTAATCATAGAAAACTTGAAGAATTACCAAAATTAGAGAAAATCATAAGCTGCTTGGAAACCCTAACTCATAAGTTTCTACAGGGCTAGCAATAATGAGATTCTCTGAAAATACTTTGGGGCATAAGGGTGAAAGAGATACCCTTGATAAATCCCCACATACATGTAGAAGAATCTCTTGGAATAGGCTTTGAACCTGCTGAGAAGAGTGAAGAACCCTAGCTCTTATTTTTTAGAGAAGCTCTAAGTTCTACATACTGATGTTTTGAAAGTCTAAATGGGGAATGAGTGAGAAATCATTTAACTACCCTAAACCTTCTAAAAATAATCCCAAAACGGTGCAGTCTAGGAGTCCAGGAAATTACTAGGATGCCCTTAAGGAAACAACCTGGAAAACCGACTGCCAGGTCTCACGAGTCGTACCACAACTTGTAGGACAGTACCACGACTCGTACAGAGGCTCGTTGATACTAATCCTTGCCTTGAAAATTCTCTGAACCCCCTTCCTATGCCTCTTCAGTACGATTCTACCTAGGTACTATGAATCATGACTTCCTTCCGTGGTAGCATGAGCAGTCTTGACATTTCTCTGGAAACTCACCTGATAACCCATCAATACGATTCGTACCATGATGGTATGAATCATGATAGGCAGTCATAATACCATTGCCAAGGTTCTACTGGTTTTCTTCTGGACCTATACTACGCCCATTGGTATGACCCATACCTTCCTCTCACAAGTTGTACTGAGAGTCTTATTAAGGAAAATTTTTTAGTTTCTCTGCAAGTTCAAACTCCAAATCTAGGGTCTAGTTCTAGGAACTTTTGGGTTGTCACATTATCTCCCTCTTGGGAACATTCATCCTCGAATGGGACTAACTAAGCTGGAAGAGTAAGGAAAGAGCTGCAATCCTATAATTGAAAATCATAGGCTGAAAACTGATGAAGTGACTGACTCCGAACTAAGTTACATGATTGAACCAAACTCATGAATCATGGATGCATACTAAGACATGAACAGAATTGAAAGGCATGAAACTAACATAAGGCTGAGTAGAGTGCTAAGGGAGAACTAGTACTTGATGTTGAAGCTGAGCTAGAAGAGAGTAGGTGAAGGTATTTAGCAATCATATCTACTTCGGTTTCCCACATAGCTCCCTGTACAAGATGGTTTCTCCAAAGGACCTTTTTCAAGGCGACCTCCTTATTCCTTAACTTACGAACCTGACGGTCAAGGATCTTAACTGGGACCTCCTCATAAGAGTGACTATCCTTTATGCCCACACTCTCTAAAGACACAACTGAGTTCAGATCACCGATGCATTTCCTTAATAGAGACACATGGAAGACTGGATGCACCGATGCTAATTCCGCAGATAAGTCCAACTCATAGGCCACATTGCTAATACACCTTAGAATCCTGTAAGGACCGACATATATAGGATTGACTTTCCTTTCTTCCTAAACCTAATCACCCCTTTCATAGGTGAAATTTTCAAATATACCCAGTCATCCACAACAAACTCAAGTTCTCTCCTCCTCACATCTTCATACGATTTCTCGAGACTCTGAGCTGTTTTCAGCCTTTCCCTGATAAGCTAAACTTTATCCATAGCCTCATGAACTGAATCAGGTCCTACTAGGGTAGTTTCACCAATCTCAAACCACCCTATTGGAGACCTACACCTCCTACCATAAAGTGCCTCGAACAAGGCCATCTGAATGCTAGAGTGATAGCTATTGTTGTATGAAAACTCAATGAGAGGTAGGTGATCATCCCAACTGCCTTTGAAATCAATCACATAAGCCCTCAGTATATCCTATAAATTTTGGATGGTCCGCTCCACCTGACCATCTATTTGCGGATGGAAAGTTGTGCTAAGCTTAACCTTACCAAGCCCTTTTTGAAATGACTTCCAGAAGTGCAAGGTGAACTGAGTAACCCTATCCGAAATGATAGATAAAGGAATCCTATGCAATCTGAACAACTCTCATATGCACAGCCTAGCATAATCCTCTGTTAAATTTGTGGTCTTGATAGGTAGAAAATGTGTTGCTTTAGTCATCCGGTCTACAACCATCCAAATCGAATCATACTATCTGCGCGTTAGAGGTAGACCTATTGTTACACCCCGTAAATTCTTGACATGTAGATGGCCTATTCGCATGTTGGTTAAGAATTTTATAATGCCATACATGCTAGAAAAAGGGTCGGGGGAAGACCGGAAAAGCGCCAAGTCGGCGCTTCGCATGGCAAATGCGACTTATAAATCGCATTCGACGAATGCGACTTATAAATCGCATTCGACGAATGCGACTTATAAATTGCATTCAATGAATGCGACTTAAAGGTCCCAACTATATAAAGCCTCCACTTCGGTTTTTTTAGATCATTATCAATAATTTCCATAGAGTAACCGGAAAACAGAGGGTACGAGGGATTTCATTGAAATTTCGTCCATTTACGCTATTAAACGTGGTCCAAACTCGAATTAATCTTGGGTAGTAAAGTATTAAGCTGCCGGGAGCATTCCTACGGAGTTAGTTTCGTGAAATTCGGCCGGCGAATTGTCGTCCTACCGAGCTAAGGTAAGTGTAATTGCTCCAAATTAGTGTCAATATACTCCTAGCCCTAAAGTAAGCATTTCTCCCTTTTGGACTTCTGAGAAATAGCGAGTTTTCGACTGTATTTCGATAAGTCAACGTTTGGGTTATATATATATTAAAAGTGATATTTTCTTTCAAAATATTAATGTATTTAGTCCTAATTGATATATATATGGATGTAGTTGGGAGAAATAGCGTAAATACTAACCGAGCTATGCCAGTTAGTTGGGAAATCAGAAGCGAAGGTATGTAAAGCTTTTTCCTTCGGCAAGTTAGTAATCCTAGTATAGCAAATAGCGTGAACTATAGAAGAAAGAATTCAGAAGTCGAGAATTGAGTCTAGTATGAATCCAGCAAGCATGTTTTATAATATTATGTTATATTCAGAATAAAAGTAGTTAGTAGAGCAATATCAGACAGTCAGATAATATTTCAGATATAGTATAGCTCAGTATGAGAATCAGTTTAATGCAGAAAAGAGAATCCGAATCGTATATCAAAACATGGATAGTATTTTCAGATTGAACATGCTTGCTATATGTGATTATTGTTTGTTGAGATCTGTTTATGCTATGAGGGCACCCTTTGAGCGTCCTCGCCGCCCCTGGGTTAGTAACTGTGTCGAATCGCCCGCTGAGGGTGGGGATACGCCACTCCAAGGAGTGGTATGCCGTCCGCTAGAGGACGAAGATGGGATGGAGCATTCCCCATATGAGGCTGATCAGCAGTCGTCGGCATAGCATTATGAGATACGGATACGAATGAGTGCAGTATAGTACGGGAGTCCCTCTGGGACTCGGGACTCGGTGTATATATATCGAGAGGTCTTAATTATTTGGAACCGGGGGCGGTAGAGGTTCTCGTAGTTAGTAGGTGAGTTGAGTGATTTATTTTTGGATGGTTTTGACACAGGTAGGGGGGTATATAGGCGTGTGTTGGATGGAACCTTCCGTCTTATGGTACAGTATAGGTCCTTGTATGTTATATATGTATATATATGATATTTATTAGGCGATAGACGACGGTCGCCACGTCGACGGGTATGCTTCTACCTTACCTTCAATACAATCATTATTCGAGATCACGCCCATTAAGCAGTTTGAATACTTACGGTATTTAGAATTACCAATATTGTTGTTTATATTCGGTTATATTCGGTTTGCTTTACATACTCGGTACCCCGGGTGCGCGCCCATTTAGACTGCATTACTTGTACGGTACTCCACGGACGAGCCGATACCTCGTAATTCCGGCCCATTACATTGAGTGTCGGCTCCATCCTAGAGACTGAAACTGACTAAGGTTTATTTTTGTTCTTTTGTTGTACGGTATGGGTGAGTGGGGCCTGTCCAGAACCATCTTATGAAGTATTCTTAGAGGCTTGCGTTGTATATATTTCCTGTGGTTAGTTTCTCTAGTCGTGTGGGGCCGTGCATATGTTTAGTTGTTTATATTATTAGTGTGAGGCCTTAGTCGGTTGGTAGTGGTGACCTTGTCGGTCACGTAGGCTGTTGCTTGTCTGTTATCGTGATTCGAAGTAACTAGTCGGCAGTGGTGGCCTTGTCGGCCCTCCTTAGGTTCCCTTATATTGATGATTACGGTTAGTTGTTGTTGTTGTATAGGTGGTACATGAGCTAGTCGATTCGAGAAATTTGTATTTACGGTCGCTGTAACGTTGATTAGTGAATCGAGTTGAGCCATCCCGGGCACCGAAGTGCTTAGGCTCGGTAGTCTAGCGGTTGGTCCTAGTAGGACACTGAGTGTGAGTCCTTACCCCCAAGGCGGGGGCGTGACAAACTTGGTATCGGGGGAGTTGTGTCCCGGGGAGTCATAGCGGTGCTAAGTAGAGAGTCTTGTCTATGGATGTGTTGTGCACCACATACTATAGGCGGGAAAATTTGCAGAGGCATAATAGGATGGTTACTCTTCCTTCATATTGATCGTGCCATAGAGCGTGCGATTAATAGGGTCGAGTTCTTAAAACTTATCATACTCTTTGTTTCTGTTGAGATAAAATGGCGGACGGCAGCACTACGCCACGGGCGAGAGAGTGTTTGAATACACGAGGAAAAGGCACCGACGGGATGCCTCGGCTTCGTTTAGAATGGACCGTCTGAGGGCGATATAGAGCATCATCGGGAGCCATTCGAATGACACACCGCCTCCGATAGCTCCTGGCCACCTACACCATCCGTCGGGAAGTCCGCCGGTGCGATTGTTATGTTGGCACAAATGGCCACTCGGCGCGATTAGTGCCACACACATGTGAGCGGAAATGCATCAGTGAATGCATGGTTCGAGTGAGAATTTTTGCATTGGGTCCCCCACGGTTCATAGGGTCGAATCGGGCGAGAGGACCCCCAAGATTTCCTAGATCGAGATGCGGGAGAATCTTTTTTGGGTCATGCATGTAACACCTACGAGAATCGGTTGAGATGGCGGTATTAGGTTGCGGGTGTTGTTGTGTTGTGGTACGAGAGCTCGGAAAGGTCTCGAGGGAGGGATGTTTCCCCCTCCGACACGGTCCATCTTTTCGAGAGGCTTTTCTGGACCATTATTTGCCACGGGAAGTCGAGGCAGGCCCGGATGGACCACTTCTTGCATGCAGGCAGGCAGGAATTGTACGTGAATATGCCCTATAGTTTGATTCCTTAGCCCACTATGCTCCGGCTTTCGTGGATACCATGCCATCGAGGTTCCTTGGAATTCATTATGGTATGAACCCGAGAATATATTGAGACATGGACAACCATGTTGGGGAAGATATGAACATTGCTCGGGTGCGAGGCTTTCGCGAGCTGTTTGAGGGTCTTAGACGGCGACGAGCGGGGTAATGAGCAGAGACAAATCGGGAGCGGCGTCGAAGATAGATCGATGAGATTCAAGGGAGATTCAAAGAGGGCCTAGGCCATGGTTTTATGATAGGCCACCTAGACCCCGCTTGACCTTTACAACGAGAGAGGTAGATTTATCCGCCCGGGGTCGGTGGGAGTCTGTACTTGAGTTTTCGGATAGTGAATTCTCCTCGTGAAAGGAGGGTAGGAAACGAGAGCGGATACACATTTCCACCATGCCCTATTTGCAATCGGCTCCACCTCGGAGCTTGCGAGATATGGCTCCACGGGAGTGTTATATGTGTGCGGGGAAGGGCATAGGATACAAGATTATCGACCGGGGGGACAAGGTAGCCAGGATAGCCAAGACGGGCATCAACGAGCATGACTCCATTGAACTCGGCGGGCGTAGGCCCTCGGGTCCGGCGGTGGGGCCAGAGGTAGATCGAGGCCTCTAGTTCGGTATGAGCCCAAGGCGTACCTATGCATTATGTCGCCCCGCCTTGGGGGTATGACTACTGGTTCCCTAGTAGGACTGGGCTGCTAGCTGGTGAGCCTAAGCACAGCGGTGCTGGCTAGCTCACATTGCGATTTACGGAAATAATGGTATATAACATTTGTAAACACATTACTCCGTGAAACGGGCCTATAGCCACTGCATATGTAATAACAACTAACCAGAGACATACTCAAAACAAAAGGAACCTATGCGGGCCGACAAGGCCACCATCTTTGTCTAGTCATACGAAACTCAATCTAGAGAATCTTCGAATAACTACGTGACTAGGCAAGGTCACCACTACTATCGACTATGGCCCCACACGGCCAACATAACGAAATTAACAAGTATAACAAAATGCACGGCCTCACACCACCGGCTCAGCGACCTGAGGGGAGATAAATAGATACAATGTGCAGCCTCTATGATGCGATAAAATGGTCGGGGACCCAGGGCTAGCCTACCCATACGTATGCAAATAAAAGGAAATAAACTACACCTCGAAATATCAGGCTCCGGATGACGGACGTGACTCCTATAGCTGGCCGGAATCACGAGGATCGCCTCCTCGTCATGAGTACACACGAGCCCAAGTATACGAGCGCCCCAATGAGTGATCGTACAGATGCGAGTATGCAAAGCTAGCCCAGACCTGGCCCGATTACAATTGAATACAATAACATAACTAACAATGCGAAGAACGAGGGGATGGTTGAGATACGTAAGATCTCGTATAAGAGTTTGGATCAAACCTTTACTGTGCGATAGGGTAGGAGCGTGCACAGCAGACGGCGGCCCTACGTCTATTAACTAGTATATAGCACATAAATACAATATATAGCAAGCAAGAGCCAAGACCAACCCCCATAAGTTGGATGGTGCCAAGCAAGCAAACAATCTATATACCCCTACGGTGAAACCAGCCAAAAATAAGTCCTCCACTCATTTACTAACTACGAGCACCTCTCTTGGGCCCCACGGGTCTCAGGCTCGGGCCATAGCCTCAGATATAAATAGCAGTGTCTGAGTGGGAGGAACTCTGTGCGTATCGTATGCGCTTGCATACGCTGCACCTGCTCCACAGGCGCTAGTCGCTGCGAGCTGCGTATAATCATGCGCATGAATTTGTGCCCTGCTCCCCAGGCGCTAGTCGCACAACGGGGGCTTTTACGTATAATAATGCGCGACTGATATGGGGAACACTTCATCCCATCTTCGTCTAAGTTGGGGATGACATGCCACTCCTTGGAGTGACGATAAAGCCCCACCCACTCGGTGGGCGACACGATTACCAACCCGGGCGGCGGACGCTCAACAAGGTGCCCTCACGGTACAACCAAGTCTCCAACAAACAATAGGCACATAAATGGCAAGCATGTTTAGCGAAAAGTACTATACGAATTCGATTTCTCATTCGATCTCTTTACGTATTATCTGGATTCTTTCTTGCTTTATGCGGAATCTGTGATCTTCGTATAATTGCAGGCTGTCTTGTAAGATACTATGCGTACGTTTGGCTAATCGCCTTCGGGATATCATGCGTACGAATGGCTAATACGTAGCAGGATACTATCTTTGTCTTTCCGATTTTACTTTACTAGCTTTTATACGAATATTTGTATCATATTATTCTAAGAACATGCTTGCTAATCATATAATAGGCTATGCGAATGCGGAATGCTAATTCGCCATTTGGCGTATGCATTTCTAACTTTCGGATTTGAGTACGATATAACAACGCAAACGAGATTTACTTAACTTGCACAATTCTCAATATCCAACTCAGGGAGTTCTATTACGGAGTTCACTATTTTATACTAGGCTATATTTGACACCCAGCTTTTGACCTACCTACGCCTTAATATCTTTGCTTATATATGTATATACTTTATTTATTTATTTTACGCAAAAATTCGACTTACTTTTGTATTTATAAAATAATTTATTATCATAGTATTGTGAAAATTATTTCAAGTTACCTATATATGACTCATATTAATTGTAAGTTTTGATATTAAATAATTACGTTGTATATAATGTATTTACGTTTTAATATGCGCCTATCTTGAAATATATATTTATTTAATGAATTCAATTTACATAGTTTTACTAAATTTTACAAATTTATTTGACTAGTAATATTATTCAAATTTATAAATTATTTATGTTAATAATATAATTTTTAAATAATAACTTAACTTTATTTTCTAGTAATAAAATTATTTATAAATATTATAATTAATTATGTGATGTTTACAAAAGTTTAATCAAATTTAGGGTATATTTATATTATTGATAGATATTTATATGATTTTCCTATAATTTAAATTATTTTATTATCTATTTATTAAAGTGTAGTATATTTATTAATTTAATAGTAGCTAAATTCAGCTTTCCTCCAATTTGTTAAATCCTAGCCACTTGTTATTCAATTCGTTCAATTTATTTAAATTTGGCCACTTCCCATTCAATTTATGTCAATTCTAGCCAATTTAATCAATTTTGGCTACAATCTTAACAATTCAATTTCATTTAATTAACCCATTTGTCTTAATTCGGGTAACCCATTTAAATCCAAACCAGCAAAATCACTTTTAATCTCATCCATTCATCCATTTTGATCCTCTGAGTGAAATTAAAACTCTACCTATTTCCTGTTAATCACTAACCCCAGAAGCCTGAAAGATTTTCATTTCTCTTCTCTTCCCTAACACAGTGTAGCCTACCTCCCTCTCTACCTCTCTTCGCCGACCACACCGCCTCCCTCTCTTCCTCATCTCGACCAACCCCTCCTCCATTGCCACCACCTCCATGTAATTCCCGTGACAGAGCCTCCCTCTTCTCTCCCTTTCCCTTGCCCGACCTTGAGTCGTACCACCTCCCTCACTCTCTCTTTTCTCTCCCACTATGGCGACGGCATTAGCAACACCACCACTTGAGCCGCAAAACAGTCACCACGCCTTCCACTTCTCTCACCCGAAAACAACGGCAACACCAAACTATGCGGCGGACCTCTCTCTCCCTTGGCCAGGTCTCCATCTCAGAGCGAACTCAGGGTCCAAACGGCAGCCACACACTTCCCCTCTAGTCTCCCTCTTCACTCCCTCGCCCATCCACACTTTCAAGCAGGATCCATAAGACAAAGCCAGACCCATCACCGGAAACACCTCCCACAGCCCTCTGAGATCCAGGACAGTTTTTTATTTTTATTTATTTACGCTAATTTATTTTTTCTTACGCTTTGTTTATTTATGTGTAATATGTATATAATAAATATATATATATATAAATAATAATATATAATAAATATATGCTATAATAAATATGTATATATATATATATAATGTATTGTTTCTTTTCCTTTAG
Source organism: Datura stramonium (assembly GCA_018107945.1). Classification (NCBI taxonomy): domain Eukaryota; kingdom Viridiplantae; phylum Streptophyta; class Magnoliopsida; order Solanales; family Solanaceae; genus Datura; species Datura stramonium. Next base: position 107,879 of record JACEIK010001267.1, read on the forward strand.
TTCCATATATAAATAATGATATATAATATATATATATACTTGATTCACGTATATAATAATTTATAAAATAGATATGAATATAAATAATATTGTTATTAAATTTTCAAAATTAAAAAATTAATAATATAATTATATATGTATATAAATGATATGTATTGTCCTTTCTTTTGTTTGTTTATATATATATGTGTATATATAATAGGTATGTCCATATAGATATATATAATATATATATATATATATATATGTATATATCTTCATTTTTCCTTTCCGTTCATTTGTATATGATAGATATATATATGTGTGATAATATCTATTATTTCCCTTTACATTTTCACATATATATAATAATTGTTCATACTTTATTTCATTACGTTAGTTAATTAATTGCATGATAAAGAATAATGTAGTACTAATTAAAATATTTGGCAAGTTACTTGTTTGATTTGATCTCTTTCCTTGTGTGACTAGGAATATGCTTTAATATTCATTTACTTTACTTATTTGTTTTTGGGAATAATTACTTGATTTGATTTAGGTGATTTATTTAGCTTATGTTAGGAAAGACCTCTATATGTTCATTTACGGATTTCTTTCCTTTTAGCATTTAAAAAAAAGGATATTTTTTGATCTTTATTTATTATTATTTACACTACTGTCAATTAAGAGAAATTCTCTCAACTAATTAAAAATGATAATTTATTCTTTCCTTCTAACTCTCTAAGTTGACTGATTCCTTTTGCTATAAAAACGGGCTTCTTTTATTTTTGAGGGGGAAGAAAAATATCTCACGGAGAAATAAAAAATTTAGACCTTTCTACTTAAAAGGTTCTTTTCTCTTGGTTTTGTTTTTAACCATACAAACTTTACTTCAAAGGTTTACTTGGTTTACTTCAAGGTTTACTTAATGATTTACTTCAAAGGTTTACTTTAATTTCTTCAAGCCGGTTAGTGTACCTTACGTACATTTTGTGATATATCATGCCTTAAATATGCTCACACGTGTATCACCCCATTATTGATACATTCGAGAAGTTGTGATGTATTATTTCTATGTAATTATGAACCTAAAAATATGACTTGCTTTCGGGACTAGAGTATATATGTATTTGTGTATGCACGGTGGTTTGTTTTATTATGACTTGCTTTCAGGACTAGAGTATATATGTATTTGTGTATGCCTGGTGGTTTGTTTTATTGCTCAGCAGGTTTACTCAAAAGCAGGTGTTGAAGAGTCTTTGGGTTTAAACTTGAAAACAGATGGGCAAACTGTTTAGATTAGTTTTAGAATTATTTACGTTTTATTATTTTATGTCATTTATTATTCATCATCAGTTCTAATGTTGTAATAAACGCTATAAATAGTGACAAGGGGTTTTATGGGGTGGGGATTCGTATGTTTCTTTCATGCTTAATCGCTAATTAAAATCATTCAGAGGATATGCCTATAGGAACAACACATGAACATATTATAGAACTCCTGCTTATAGGATCTTAATTAACTTAAAGTATGCTTATATGGTTAAAATACTGCTTGTGAGAATGGCAGCAAGATTTTGCTAGAATTTACGTCCATAAAGAGCAAATAGTTTGAATAAAATTTATTTATCAGCAACCTAGAAATTATGCCTATAAGATATCTGCTATTAAATTAAAATACGCCCTATTTTTAATAATGCATGGGATTTTGGTCTTTCTAATATAACGCTAGAACCCAAACTCATAAGAGGACAATTGGAAATAAGGCTTTAAATTATGTACGTGGTTATAAAGTTTTAATTGTTTAGTTAGGAACAATACCTATGTAAACTACAGTGATTTAATTTTGAAGCATGTGTTTTTTTAGTTGATAGTAACCCTGTCTTTAGGGAACATGTTCGGCATTAATGATCTAGTTTGTTACATAAATTTGCATGTTTATATGTTTTGTTATAGTCTGAGATATTATTTAAATGTTAATAACTTGCTGGATATCATGTCTATATGCAAACATACGCAAACCTTACAATATCCTCTATCTATCTATATCTGGAATTTAATTTTTTGAGCTACCTTTTGAAAAYAGATTGTGATCGCACTCGCCTAATAAATTGTAAACAATTGCCTATTCATGGCTATCTGGTCTTATTAATTGAAATCCTGTGCATAAGAAATCTTTCTGATGACTGTGCAAAACTATGTTTAATCATTATTAAATGTGTTGAATAAGCATCATAAGAAATTATGTCTTGACACATCTTTTGACATGTACTGTCTTAGGCAATAAATGTAAGGCATATCAACAATATGATTGTAGGATTTATTCACGTTTTTTAGGATTTATGCATAAAGGAAACATAATCTGTTTAACTTACGCATTCGTCGCATTTAATTATTTGCACTAGAAACCATGGCTTTATGACATGATTGCATTTCTGAAATCTGTTTGTAGAGTTTTAGCTGAAACCATCATTTGTCATCCGCTTAATTCTCGTTTTGTTTGTGGTTAGTCGTATTTCTTGGACTTTAAGATTGGTGCGGGTAGGCAAATACTAGGACGTTAGTTTCGTCACATGGAATGTTTTAAGTTAATAATCAACTAGGTGGGTAGCCGGAAAATGATAGTCTGTGCTCACTGAATAATACGAGCAATCTAAACGATTGCGAAGTATTTTTTGAGTTGCACGGGGTGATCCCATTAGGTCAAACATTTCTAATTGTAGAACTACGTTTGGCCTGATTCCCTTAAGGGATACGTAGGCGCCTCAACGAGGCTCGGCCCCATAATTAAATAAATTATTATTTGATTGTTTGTTTATTCTAATTTTCTGTTTGTATTATTTTGCCACAGTCTTTGCATAAAAATAACAAGTTAAAATTCCTTTGAAATCCATTATGCTCAACTTCCTTTTTCTCACTCATCTAAATAGAATTTAATCTTTCATTATCGGCTTCTTTTATCAATCATTTTTTGCAAGCAATGTAGGTCAAATTAATTTTATTTGATCGCTTAGTAAAATCTCCCATTTAATGAGTACGGCCGGGAACCACTTTTGTGGACCTCGAAAGGTGCCTAACACCTTCCTTTCGAGGTAATTAAAGCCCTTGCCCAAACTCTGGTG